>VXAX01007965.1:3785524-3858465 GCA_013399835.1 Leptocoma aspasia
CCTTTTCAAATCTAAAAATGATTGATGAATCTTTCAGGTCATATATATAAAGCCTGTAGAGTTGACCCCCCCCCCCCCCCATTAAAAAAAAAAAAAAGGAGGAATCTGATTTTTAAAAAGAATCTGTCTTAAAGGGCAACATTCTCCATATTTTGCTGCCACAGCAGCTGCTGTACAACTGGGGCATGCCACCTAGGCAGTACTGGAGTTATTCCAGGTGCAGAATTGTAGGCAATAGAGTACAAAATACAGCACAGACTTACTCAGGCTGGGCTGGGTTTAGACAGCTACATCTGGTCCAGAAAGATAAGTGCAGTGGGAAATTGGCTTGTTTGGCTAACTAGTTCACCTCACCGGATTCTGTTTGCTCAGGAGGTAATCCCCACAGGATAATTTCAGTTTGGTATTTTCCTTTCATCTTGGAGAAAACTTGAGCAGACACAAGGAGAAAATACCTTATTGCCAGTTTTTTTTAAGATATAAAAATAAACTAGAACCATCAATTAAGAATAGGCAGTTTTTACACTTACTCAACAGTGGTTTATTCCTGCTTTCACTAGTGGTGCTAAACAGTTAGTTTAGAAATATTGGACTTTTCCAAGAACATCAGAGGGTTCCAGATTTGGTCGCTGTTCTTACTTCAGTAAAAGTCATATATCCAAGGATTAATACCTTGGACTTGGTTTAAGTCCTAAAGTCTGATTTTCTATCATTCTTGGGAAAATTTCTTAATTCTGAAGAATACCTATTAGTGAAGATGCCATCAGCTGTTGTTAAGAATTTAATTGCATGTCGGGAGGGAGGTAAATTTTCAAAGTTTGATCTTAATGTTGTTTTTTAGATCCTAAATAGCTTTCAGAAATCTGTCTCTGCACATCTGGTAGAAGATGTTAATTCTTTAAACATAAAATTATGTTCATGTTCTTTTGTGAATACAAATATGATGGAGAAATCCTGCTGGGCATCTCTCTAAAAGGCACTTTGTCTGAAGTAGCTATTATTATTATCTTTAATATGGATTTTTCAAGAAAAAGAGATTCATCCATCTAATAAATATTTTCCCATTTCCACAGCACTTGGTTTCTACATGATGTGACCTGATTAAAACTATTATTTGTACAGGATCAGCAATGAGCCAAGTGCACCCTTCCAGAACACCAAATGGATGACTCTGTTACCCCGTGATTACTTCTGAATTGGTGACCTTCAGTTGGTGACCTGGTGTCACTGTAAATTAATCATGGCAGCAAAGGGATATTTAGGGAGTGTAATAACCACAAATGACCTTGGTGTAATGCCTCTCTCAGGAGAAAGCCAAGCTCTCATTCTCTGTGATCTCAGGTTTGTAACTCTTTTTCCCCTGTAAAAGCAGCATCAAAAGGTGATGTGTAAAGTGAAACATAAGGCATAATGTCTATCTGGCAATTCAAAGTTTCTAATTCTTTATTCCAAAACAGGATTTGATAAAAAAACCCAGCAATTTCCTTTCCCAATGGTAGCCAACACCATGTTGTCTTCTTACTTACAGTATTAATGTCTAAGAAAACAGCAGGTGGCTAAGTTTCCTTTTTTTTTCCTATCATAGGCTTTTGCCGAATCCAACATTCAGCTCCTCATACAGCACAGGGGTGCTTATGACAGCTGACACAGTGAACACACACACATATATATATATATGTATATGAATACTAGCCAGATTTTGCTATGCTCATCCTTGTGAGCTAGTATTTGATATCAGATACTAATGAGTCTGATCAAGGAAATATTTTTTTTTTATGCTGCAGTAAAAGTCTTTGTCCACCAGCCAAGAGGTGATTTTGCATTTAGAGCTAGTTATTTTCAATATTGTTTTTAATACTATTTTATATAGAGCCATGGCATTCTGTGGTGTTTCTCTGATTTATAACTATTGCCCCCACCTGAAGCATTTATTGAATTCTGTTACTAAGACTATGATTATACATTTCCTTTGTGAGTGGATATTAAACAGAAACTGGGCAGAGGAGCAGTGGCTGCACCTGCAGAAATCATATCTTCAGGTGATATTTTGAAATTGTCACTCTACATCCAGTGAAACATCTGTGTTCAATTACCAAGGAGATTATTAACGGAGGACTGCTCTTCCCTCTCCAAAACTTTAATCTCAGAAGGCATAATGAAAAAACCCAGGCTTCCCATAAGATAAATTCTGCAAAAGAAGGGTGAAAAACTGTATGCATAAAATGTGTCTCCTTAACTACCAACAAAAGTGGAAGCTGTGCCAAACCCTTCAGTGCAGGAGCAGAATAGAGCTGCCAAGTATTTGCCAGATGTGGTACACATGCTAGTGTTAGGCATGGAAACCAGGAGCAATAGATAGATATTAAGGGATTTGACTGCTCTTTTGTAGAAAGAGTAGCATATATCTCTTACTGATGCATTCATCCCGATGTGGCTCATGGCATTTAGCTGGGAAGCCTTGAAACCCTGCTTAACTACTGGCAGTGCACTGGCCTGGGCTCATGTCTTTCAAAGCTCAATAACAAGAAAGGATAAAACAGAGAAAGAGAAACCACACATTTTTATTTCTCTCTTCACACTGTTTCTTTATGATGAATCTTGTAATAGCCAGACACTCCTCCTAGTATTTCTCTGAATCCCCAGGGGTTTTCTCTGGATCTGGGACTTAGCAACTAAGCAGTGGCTCACGCTTTTGGACAGATTTGTTCGCATGCATCCAAAAGTGGATTCAAGGGGCTAGCAGTATCCCAAACAGCCCCCTCCTCTTGTCTGTAAAATGAATTCCTTTGAAGGTTATGTAGTAAGGCTAGGAAAAAATGGTATGCATTCAGTGTGAAACATCCTCCTGTAAACTATGCTCCTTATCAAAATGATCAGATGTTGAGGTGGTGGGGTGAGTGCAATCTATTTATACATCTGTCCATCCATACATCCATGTAAAATGACAATGAGCATGTTTCTAAGTTTTTTCCTATGTTGTCTTATTTTCACTGTTTTTATATTTTACATTTTTTTTTTTATTGGTTTGTTGTTTTTTCTTTTTGGCTTATTTTTATATTCTGTCTTCATATGTATCTTCAAGTAAAAGGAATTAAAATTCCAGTCCCTGAGTGCCTGAATGTGTCACTTCTCTCAAGATTCAGTTGTCACTAGACACTCAAACCTCTCCACTCCTCATGTCTACCCAAAAGCACAGGATACCGCTGCACACCTGAAACCATGCCCCTGGCACGCTCCCTGAGCCAATTCCTCCCTCTCTCAGCAGGCATAATCAGATCCTCTCCTCTGTCAGCTGATGAATCCACATTGGGACTTTTGGAGACAACTGCTCATCTGCTGGCTCCTGCTCTGCCGTGGCCAGGGCCAAGTAAATTTCAAAATTAAAACTCACAGAAAACTCATCACAAACAGGGGCAGATGATGACAGTTATCTCTGAAGAAGTAACATAAGGTCAAATCTTCTACACAAGATAAGTAGGAGTGCAACATTTATTATCTGGTGGTGATTTTTCATTTTTTGCCCCCCCCCCACCCCCCAGTAAATAGTCCTAAGCTTTGCCAGCCAATAGCAAGTAGAGTTGAAATTCCAATTTCTGTTTCATCCCAGTATGATATCCCGAGAGTGCAATTGCTTCACAAGCTGTCAGTCCCAACACAGGGATGCTAAATGGACCTAAAGAGCTTGTTCAAATCTCAGTATAAATTATCCTTCTGGAGCTGAACCAATGCACATTTTCTGCCTTCACATGCTGACCCTCTGTGGACATTTACCCTGATTCACACTCTGGCTTTAATGGCAATTTGACAATAAGTAATCTTGGCTATAAGCAGCGTTTGGACAATGACTTGTTCTCCCCATTTCTGTTTCACCCTCAGACACAGTTTTGTGAAATATCCTCAGGTTCATGAATGCTTCAGGCCAGATGGGGATTAGGACCAGATGGGGTGGAGAGGGGTCCACCTCACCTTGCCTTGGTGTGGCCATTCCAGCAGTCCTCCTCGACTGATGGACCGGCTGTCACTCGCTCATCCTTGCAGATTGTGTAGGGCAATGTTGACCAGAACTTTTTAGAGAGCTTTAGCTTTTCTTTAATGTCTGTTACCTGATTAAGAGACAATGAGAGGGAAAACAGGTTAAAAAACATCAGCCATGCTAATTATAATGTTAAACAATACATTGTATAAATTTGTAATGGTGATGATGGTGAAGGTTAAAAAAGCTGAAAGTGCTAAAACCTAATTTCCATGTATTTAAAAACAAGATACCCAGCATTTGAGTTCAGAACATACAAACAATCAAAGTCACCCTTTTCTACAGGCAAGACATCAATAAAAGCACATTGCATCTTGCACTTCGTAGTCTCCATTTGCCTAAGGTTTTCTAAATATACACCTTTTTAAGAATTAATATGCCTCACAGTCTGCTGAATGTGAATTCAGTTAAATAGTGTGCATCAGATAAACGCACCAGCTTGGTTATGTCTTTGAAAAATATTATATAGACAGCTGCATGTGCAGGTTCTAAAAAATTGGTGCAGTGCTGAGCTGATGTTGAACTGATTTAAGATACACAGGCTGAATACATTGCAGTACATTTGGATCTCAGTTACAGTGAGAAGTCATGCAGAGACTATATTCGTCTTTGCTATTATGTGTAGATAAATAGCTGTAGCTGAATACAGAATCCGCATGCAAGAAATGTTGGGACAGTATTGAAACAGTTTCTTTACCTTATAAATTCCTTTAACAATAATTTAATTTAGCATGATTCAGGTGGCAAGCAGGAACAAACTGAATTTCCAGCATCAACTTAATAAATAAATGCTCTGACTAAAATTTTATCAGTTCTTGTCTTCTCTATGGTATACTAGAGTGGAGAAATCTACAAGAATAGATAGAAAAAACAACAAAGGACAGACTACAAAGGATGAATGCTGCCACTGTTGTTCTTATGGAAACAGATGCATTTCACATTAGGTTGTAATAGGATTTAGGGGAGCTTGTTGAATAGCTTTTAAAGGAAATCGCTAAGCTTTGTTCTTTAAAAAACCAAGAAATAAAAGCTCTCCATTCCTCCATTCATTTTGAGATTGTCTTTTAGCTTGTTGAGGTATAATATTGTACTCGGCTATTTATCTCTTTTATCTTTTTTTTCTCAGGACATGATAGCTCTCTTCACAAATGGCCTATGCTGCTTTGCCATGCTTAAACTCTGTGGAATGTCACTTTATAAGCCAGAAGATAGAAACAGCTGAGGATGTTACTTCAGAAGCACTGTTTGAATTTTCATCCACAAGAAATAAGTAGGACAGCATTTTTCTGTATGGGTTGTTGACAATGTTTCTTGCCATGACAGACACCTTATAAATCTCCTTCACACCCCTTGCCAAGCCCTAGTTGCTTTGTTTTCACATGAGATACTAGTGGCATTTGCAAGCCTTTAAAGTCTCAATAGGGGAGCCCTTGTGAAGCCAAAAAATAAATTCCAGTTTACAGGCTGTGAGCAAGGCTTTGGCAGAAGTGGAGATGGTCTCAGGATGCCTGCCCTTTCTGATGTCTTTGGTCCATAGGACCAGGTTTTTGGGGAGATAGCAATCCCTCTTCTTCCCTTTCTGCCCATGCTGAGGGTAAAAACCCCAAGGTCTCTACTGGGACAGCTAACCAGCAGAAGCAACTCAAACTGTACATTGTTCATGGTGTGTAAGTTCCTCCTAGGACACAGTGAGAATAGAGAAATTCTATAGAAAGTGTAAGGAAGAAAGATTATAGGGTGGAGGATGCATTAATATAAGTTTGCTGAACATGAAAGTCAAAGGAATAGATTTTCTTATTATTGCTTGTGCCTGGATAACTATTTACACAAGTAATCTGACTGATATTGGTGGTGAGTAATAGCTTTCAGAGCAGTAACTTCATTGCTTGCTGGAAGTTACATAAAGCTATTCAAAACTCAGATGTTTAGAGTTACATTCAGATTTTGCCCATATTCAAATTAGAGCTGGTGCTCTAGGACTTTCAGACTTCTGTTTTTAACCTGTGATTGGAAAGTGATTTTCTCCCTGATCCTTCTAAGGGCTGTAATTTGGAATAGAAGCTTTTAATTTTCTTAGTAGCCAGCAAAAGAATGGAGAGAGATTCTCACAGCTCACACACTGCACATGCTCTCCAGATACTCCCTGAAAATCAGAATGAGGACTCCCATTCCCCACTTTCTTCTGAAGATATGTGCCACAACAAGATATTAAATGGTGTCTGCATACTCTATACTAGATAACAAATAACTGAATTTCCTAACAGATTTTTTTAAAAATTTGTGTTAAGGAAGTACACCTGATAAAGTAAGATGGTCTTACTTTACTCAGGATCGTTGGTAAATGACAACTAATTAAATCTCAGAGGCATCCTCCTGAGGTGTTATTCCCATTTCAGAGCCTGGGGGGAAGCAGACATTTGCATGACTCACAAAAAACAGCAATAGTTAAAATTACTACAGCTTAGGGAAAGGTTACCATTTACAGCCTCTTGAAATGCCTTTGATTCAGGTGCTTTTAAAATTTTATGTCCTTCAGATATTTCCCTTCACAGCTATGTCTCACCTCACACGTTCCTACTGCATTATTTCACCATGGAGTTTTACACAACTTGTGTGGGTTCAGTCTCTGAAGTCTTGTCCTTTCCTGCTGCCTGACCAAACCTCTGTTAATCCTCAGTTTTTAGCACTGGAGTTTGCACATCTGTCTAATTGGTTCCTAGAACCTCATCCTGAAACTTTCTGGAAGTGCAATGTGGTGTCTGATGGCTTTGCTAAAGGAATTCTTAACACTGATTCATCTCCTCTTTTAGGGAGTAGCCTGATGGCCACTTCTGTGAGATGAATATTTGGGCAGGCAATGGCTTGGGAGTACTTTTAATGTAACTTTAAATGCATAATGGAATTAGGAGATGTAATGCCTGCATTACATGTTAACATGACATGTTAAACTTTTGCCTGTGGATTTCAGAGGCTTCAGTTCTGAGATTTTGTCAAGCATGACCACAGAAATTCTCTTATTAGTCCCCATGGTTACACATGTTCCTCTGTACATTGTTTTGACCACCACCAGCATTTAAAAACTACGTGACAGATGTACAGACCCTTGAAAATGAGATAGAACCCACTAAGGACTCAGTTAACATTGCTTGCTTGTGATTTATGAAGTCAGACTACTGTATTTCCTAGTGACCTGTGGCCTTGTAAATGATTCTCCGGTATTTCCTATTCTTTGAATGAAAGATTAACTTTCAAGCTTGGTTAGACTTTTGTGGAAACATTTAAACATGAGACATATGCAGTTTTGATATTTTTCATATTTTCTTTCCACTTGCTCTAGCAGAGATTTATAGGGATTAAGACGGCTGGATATCTTTGGCTGTAGCTAGCCTGATTTTCCCTAGTTATCTTCCTGACAGAGCCCTGATATTATATTGAAACACCCTTTTTTCAGCTAATTTGAAAGTATGAAACTTGTTCTGAATCACAATACTTTCTCATAAGAAAAAAGATACAGCAAAAACCATGCAAAGAGTTAAATTTTTAATTTATTTGGGACATAAAAAAGGGATATTAAAATAGCCTTGTCTTGATCTATAATTGCTAACAGAAGAAAGGCATTACTGTGTAAGTGAGAAAAGTTAAATATTTGCATAATTTGTAAAGAGAAACTCATATCCAGAGTTATGGGAATGGTATAACTACACAGCCTACATTGAGAAACACAGTTTATTTTGTATTTCTGCCACTGGCTTCTTATGCAACCAAGCCAGTCATATATGTAATGCAATTCCTCAGCAGAACTTGAAAGGGCAGCCATGAGCTCAGTTCCAGGCCTATCAGCTTGGGCTCAGTTATAAGGTAAACAAAGCTGACCCATATTTCCGTCTTTACTCACTTTGCATGCCAAAGTCATGAAGCAAGCTAAAAGCAAGCCCATCACTTTAGTAGGAATCAGACCCTAGCATTCCTTGTCTATTTCAGAACATTTGGATAAAAAAAGAATTCAAAGTAAGTTTTGAATATAACATGTAAAAATAAAAGTGTGCTGAATATCAGTTTCATAAGGTATGAAAGACTGCAGAAAGACCCTTGCTTGTGAATGAGGCAGACAATTGCCAATGGAATCACTTTGGCCTAATTTCTAATGGAAGAATGCTTCTTTGGCAGTGTGATAAAGTATGCTCAGAAGCAATTGGGTACAAAAAGCAAATTTTAAATGTGGAGTCCCTAAAATAATTTTTAAAAAGTAAATTCCTTTTTTTTTCTTTTTGTCCTGCTCTGCCAAATCTTCCCCTGTCAAGACCATCTCATATTCCTTCCAGACTTATCATCCACACCCATATAATTCCTACTTTAAAAGATAAAGGACTATCAGAAGATCCTAAAATCGTGTTCAAAGATGATGAAATGCACACAAACCTGACGTAGGTTCAATGCAATAAATGAAATAAAATAATACGGAGTCTTTACATTAAGAAGAAATGTTTCCCATTAACCTTTCTTCTTTGTGATGTTTTTGAATTGCATTTTTTTCTTGTTTATTCTGCACTTTGGAAAGATTTTCCTTTTGAAGTGAAAGCAGAATATTCAGCTTGCCTTTCTGTCAACACTTTCTCCTTGTGGATGCTCAGAGACGTCTTGATGCAAAGTCCATTGAGAATTAAGCCTTTATGACCTGGAAAAATGTACAAATGTTTCTGGTTGTTCACTGGAAGTTGCTTCTCTGGGGTACCAGGGTGCCACCCCAGATGTTGTAATGTGGGTTGTATGTGGCAGCAAAGACACTTGGCAGATGTTTCAAGTGGCTGCTTGTGATGGGGTGCTGCAATTTCAGGGAATTCAGGCTGTGTATGTAAAGTATATTCTGCCAGTGTGTCACAATGACAGAACAGCTACAGACAGTGAGTGGAAAAAGGTCTGACATTTTGTCTCAGAGAACAGACATGAAAGCAGCCATCACGAGCCATGTTTGTGTCTGTTCAGTTTCTTTAGTCACAGACTTTGCCCTTTCATTCACAAGCAACATTTAACTAATGTCACTTCTTCATGCTACATTATTTTCCAGTGAAAAACCAGACAAGCTTTTTGTTTGCCTGCTGCTTGCTTTGCCCTAGAAGTGTCTAAGACATCCAGCCACGCACTCAGCACCCTTGCAGTCTTTATTAAAAATAATGTAGACCTTGTATAATGGTGGGCAGCTGGATAATGGATTTGTGGATATGGTGCTTGAGTACCTGAGCTGCATGTGGAATTCTGAGAGGCATGCCCTTCATCATGGGCATGGCGAGGTAGGAAGAACAAACAGTTCACCACCATTTGATTTGTGTTCTGCCGTACCAGCAGAAAACTGCGCCAGACTTTCATACATCGATTTATGTCCATTAGGGATTTAATCTGAAAGCATTCTGAGACTAACAGCCAACAATTTGTTTAAAAGGATTAGGTTAGCAAGCACATATTGTATACTGTTTCTAACTAAGCTGTCATGTTTATATGTCTGCTACACGTGTGTGTCACAGTCAGGGCAAGAATCATATGTCACAAGCAACTTAGTATATAGGACAGCTGGGTATTTTAACTGACAGACAGTTTTCCTTGTAAAACGGGCTTAATGAAAAGCAGTTAACTAAGTTTTAGGGACTGTCCTCCAAGAGAGATGTGCCTCCTGTGTGTCTTTTGTTACTTCTCTCATCTTCATATAGATATCTCAGCACTAGGCATTTATGTATAAGCAACTGAACTTGGCTTCCTCTATCTCATCCAGCTATTTAGCTAAGGAGGATCTCTCAGACATTTTATTAAAGGCACCTTCATTTCTCCACTGATTAGGCGTAGGGAGCTTAGGCACACATTTTTGTTTAGAACGGCTCATTAGGTGCCCAAAATCTCAATGCACACTAGGTACCTCAGTGAGGGTGACTTGCTTCCATTATAAAACAAGCGAGGCAGAACTTTATTTGCTCTATATGGAAATTTTTCTTTTCATACATTATACATTTCCGTACTTTCTCACAAAATACATTTAAATGCCAAGCAGTTGCCAAACCACCAGGCACTTGGCGGAGAATTATTTTAAGCTTTTTAAAAAGTGAGGCGTGTGCCACGTGGACTCAGCAGGATTTGAGCATCGCGTTGCCCCAACTGCCAGGGAGCACCTGGATTTGGGGGGCCCTCGAGATGGCAGTGTTGCTCAGCCTTGATGCTGCTGCCAGTCCCCCTGAGCACACCCGCTGTGTTTCCCAGAGAATAAGACCGTAGATTGTTCCGCTGAATATAAAACTGACAACCCTGTTATTTTAAACTCGAAAGTGACAGGCTGTTATTTTAATGAGGTCTGCCAGTGCCAAGGTTAACCAAAGCTTTATTTTCCCTACAAAACATTAAGGCTGTGGTTCTAAAAAGGGGGCTGTGAAATTTTATGGTTATTGATACTTTCTCAGGGTGGAGAAGTTCTGAGAATTTCACCCAGGTCTTCTTGCTCAACAAATGCTTTTGTTTTCTACCTTTTTTTTTTCCTGACTTTGTGACTTTAAATGGTCCAGAGTTTTGCCAATAACTACGTGCTCATGATTCATATTTCTGAATCTGCAGAAAAGCAGATGACAGCTCTTCCAATCAAGAACTAATGCAGAATCCCAGCTATAAAGCACAAATAAGTGCATGGGTAATTTGTGAAATAAAACAAAAACAAATGAGCCAGGTGACTTTACAAAGCAAGACTTTTCTCATCAGAGTATTTTAAAGTAAAATGAAAGGATTTTTGCTGTCATTGTCTCTGAGAGCTATCGCCTCTTTGATAAGAAAATAGTTAAGGCCTTTAATAACAGTAAAGACTGGCTATTAACCTTACTGAATTCTCAGAATAACACATATATAAGTTCAGAGAGTTAGGGTGTGTTCAGCTTCCACACTAATACTCCTACACTTAAGTATCTACATTCACGTCAGAATTCCCAGAAACTTAACATTGACTCACTTAAGTTTCTAGTGCCATTTGCGACACCTGCAGTGATCTGGGCAAGTCTCTTGTAATTTGTGATTTATATGTGACCGCCCAGGGTGCTGCCTTGGATGACCTAGCTGAATTGCATTTCATTGAGCTTTGACCTGAAACAGGCATTTTAGAACAATCCAGGTTGCCTACTGCATGTTTTTCAGGAAAATAATTTGCAGGTCTGCATGAGGGCTGACATGATCTTGCAGAAGGCTCCTTGGCATCTGTGGCCCAGAAATGCTGGTGTCATGTCACATATTCACTGGCTCCAGGGGCAGGTGCCATTGCTTGTCTATGGGCTAGAGAGTCACTGCTCAGAGCTGACAGCCTTGTGCTCCAAAACAGTACAAGCAAAGCAGGCATGTGCCTTTGGCACTGCTACCTTTCTGTGTCTCAATCCTCACCTGGAGATCCTACCTTCAGCAGTCTCCACAGCCCTGCAGAGAGCGCAATGTTGTCTCACATCGTCAAATGGACCTTTCTTTTTTAATAAAACACTGACATTTTTGCTTACAGGCAGGTAGGGCCTGACACAAAACTCCTGCCACATTCAACATTGATTTTGGCTGGGGAGAGGCGAAGGGCAGAAGTCTGTCCAATGGTGGAGCAACCTGGCCTAAATGTCCTTTCCATAAATGTGTCCTCCTTTCCATAAATGTGTCCATTTAAACTCTACACTTTGACTCCCAGTGAATAAAAACATTGCTTTTGGAAGGTAGAAGGTACTGGAAACATCAGTGCCCTGAAATGGAAATCTATAGGACCTGAAGCAGCTTTCCCCTTCCCTGCAATACCTAGGAGCAGCGCTAAAAAGCTGGTCTATAAATCTGATTCAAGCAAATCCAAAGCACTCAGAGGAATCAGCTTTTTATTGCAGATAAGTATTAAAGTAGCAACAGAAATATGTTGGAATCTTAAAGATAAAATGCCAGAGGCTTTTCTGTGGCAAGGCTAAGCCGTTAAGTGCTGATTCTTTCTGAACAGTCCCTCATCTCTCCAAGCAAAAATGTTAATAGCTAATGTAAACAATTACTAATAGAGTATTTCAAGCTTACATAGACTTTCATTTGTCCTGGAAATGTTCATCTGGTACCTGTAGTGAAGTGGCTGTTTCTTCTCTTAAAACTCAAGAGTTTAAAAGGAACTGCATGTGTTACAGCAGAAAAATAGCTGAAGCCTCCCAAGAGCTGTGAGAAGTGTATGATTTCAAAGGGCAGCAAGAGCTGGGAGAAGTCTTTTCATAACAGAGCAAGGATAATTGTACTCCATTCTTGAAGTAGCCTTACATTTAACTTCACTTCTTCTAGTAGTTACTTCTTGACATAGCTCCTTTGCTTTCCAAGCTGAAGAAGTTCTCAGTGGACTCTCAATGATTCAATGCCAAACTTTTCAGGCCCTCTTATCCCAGGGGATCCCCAGGTCCCACAGACGCAGCCCGAGGGAGAGCAGCTGCAGAGAGCAAGGCATTAGAACAGTAGAGTGCTCTTCTCCACATCATAATCTAGATTAATAATGTTCCCATTATTAACGTTTTATGGGAACACCCCAGACTTGCAGCCGTACCATGCAAACTCCTGCTTGTTCTAACATCCTGATTTATTCCGTCCAAAATTAATGCCTGCTGGATTTCCCTCTCCTAACACTTCTGGTTGCCAGAAGTTCATTCTCTTCTGGAGCTGGAGCTTGGTTTCAATGGCCTGGATATTTTCCTTCTGAATTATTTTAATCCAAATACATAAAAATCTGCATTATTACAAGTGGTGAACATATACAGACAGGAAAAAATTAAGTCAACATAGAGGCTTTGTGACATTGCATATGCTCATTTGTAGTGATGTGTAGTTTTGAAATTTTTTTTGCCAAATTTTCTTTCCAGACTCTCCAAGGAAGATGCCACAATTTCATTTTCAGAATTGTTTTGGAGATGAGAAAATTATCAACAAATTGCTGTTAAATCACATGCAATATAAATTGTTAAAACATCTAAGTTCTAAGGGGAAAATCACAAAATATTGACAATGAAAAAGGTAATATTTTCAGAGACACAAAGTTATGTAAAAAGATATTTCTGGCAGGTCGAGTAGGCTCAGCAGGGGAGGTGCTTATCCGGAAAACAATTGGAGTCAGAGAGAGCCTGGTAGTGTCAATGTGCCATGTCAGTATACTAATGGCTTTCATTGCCTTCCTACTGAGCAGGAGAGCTGAGGTGGAGTTGCACTCTCTTGTCCTTTCACCATAGGGTTAAGTACCCCAATTACTGGATCCTCACAGAACAACTGCACACAGCTTCCTCAGGCCTGCCAGGGACCCAGGCAGATGCAGACAGGAGATGGAGAGGTTGGGTGTGGGTCCAGTTACTGCTGGTATTCAAGAATCACTCTAAAAGAGGGATGAAATTTAAGTCCAGATTGAAGTATAGCAAAGAAATGGGGTGTTCTCATAAGATGTTATCCTAAAGCAGCAGAAGTCTTATGAGACTAATCAATTCCCTGTTTTCTGCCATGGCTGGGTGGAAAGTCATGAATTTAGATATCCTTTCAAAATTGGTGCTCAATCTAATCCTGAATCAGGAAATGGACCCCTTCTTTGGTTCTCTTTGAAGCACATATGTATATCTGGAGTCCTCAGTCTGAGCTCTGTGACTTGGTGAGCAGTATGAATTCAAGGTGCACAGTTCACCTCTGCCATAAATTCAATACACTGCAAAACCATTTGTGAAATCTAATCTGGACAATTTAAAGAACAAACACTGATGGATAAGAATGAGCACAGTTTCCAGCACTTGAGGCATACTGTGTGAATTTGAATGAGGTCTCTGTCCCGAAGAGTTTTTATTCCAAATAGAAAAATGAAGAGAAGAAAGGAATACCCCATATAGATGAAAAATAATCATGTACCAAGCAAATGACTTGAAATCAGAGAGTCACTGGATAAGCAAAGCATTCCCCCACATCTTTGGTACTTTTCTTACAATGAAAACTCTATTTTCCCTTCTTGAATACTGCATCAGGTAAAAAGTCTCGCCACTTCTCCCAACATGTCTACCTAAGAGTAGTGATAATATAGCACAATTCAAGCTATATTTAAATCAAGCAGGTCAACACACCATGCAACTAAGCTTGATGTTACTGCTTGAGGATTTGTTGTGGCTCTTGGGCAGGCTTTGTAGCTTGCCATCCATCTCCCTGCCACCACAAGCATGCTTCTGGCATCTGGGAACTCTATGTTACCACACTGTTGAAGGGGACACACCACTTTCTGGATGCTGCCAAGGGAAGAGGCCCATGTAGAGAAGAAGCTGTGTATGTAAACTTAGTTTTGTCCTTTAATTTTTTTTCTTTCCCCATGTACCGACCTTCTTTCTGTGCTTGCACCTTCCCCTTCCCTTCAGTGCTAATGCAAGAGGCCCCAGCACCACAGAGGCTGTAGGGGGAGGACAGGCTGTGTGGGTCTGCCAGGACAAGGATGCTGTCACTGGGATATTTCCAAATACAAATGGAAAATGGGAATGCATCTGTCCTGCATCTTCTGCTGTGGGCTGTGAGGGCAGGGTGGGTGGTGAAAGGAAAGCTACAGGACTCAAAGCAATCAATTTGCAATGGATATCTAGTGAGTCACTTCACAAAGAACAGTAAAATATTCTTGTCTCATTCTTCCCTCGAAGAATCCCAGGCAATCCTGCCTGTTCTCCACAGCTGTCTCTGAGAACAAACAGGTACAGCCCAGCTGCAGAGCTGCCTAGAGCTGGCAGGCAGCCTCCTGCCAGTTACCGCTCTTGATGGAAGCAAGTAGTTGGACAGAAGATCGATGCTTTCTCCTCACACACAGGAGCTTAAAAGCAGCCCAGCTCCTGTGCCAGCTCCCTGATGATGGAGGCAGCTGTGCACTGGCTATTTGTCTGGCTTCTTTTTCAAAGGGCCTCCTCCACCTTTGTCTGCTGATGCTTTTCAGCCACACCAGGTGTTTGGTGATCACAGGTTGTGCTCCCACGGTCAGGAGTCTACCATAAAAATAGTGACATTATAAAAGTAACGAGTGCTGCAGTTTATTTGCCTCCAAAATCTAGAAGCTTTGAAATCCATGTTTCGGGGAATTTAGTAATAGTCATAAAAACTGGCAAATTTGTTTTTCCATAAGAGTCAAGACCACAGATTTTAAGAAAAGCGGTTTCAGAGGACTGGGAATGAAAAATCTAGAAAATTTGCAATTTTGTCTATAAAAATAACTCCAGTGTAGAAAAAACTCAAAATGGAAAAAAAGAACATACACCCTCACAAAGTGTAGTGCCATAAAGGAGCTAAAGATAATAATAGTAACATTCACATTTTCTGTCTATTTTAGTTATTTTCCAGTCAGGAGCTCTTCAGCAGACAGAAGAGATTACTCTCACTGAGTCAAAGCTACCATTGATACTGAATGCATAAAATATAGGCCACTGCCTGAAGAATATTTTCAAGATCCCATAAGGATTCTGAGCTCCACAAAGTCTCATTTCTTATCCTCTTAATTGGAGTATTTCAAGAGTGTAATTTGAAAAGCTGGGATTTGGTGACATGGAGTAGAAAAGGATCAGGAAGGTAGTGGCACAAAGTAGAAAGATCCTAGTTACCCTTTGTAGGAGTTGATACAAGTTATGTGAAGAAAGACCAAACCTTTCCATCTCTGAACTACCAGTGAGAGTAGACACACAAGCTTGACAGAAAAGAAATATGATTTTTGGCAAGGGAGAGGGAAAATTTCCCTTCTAAAATATTTTCCTCAAAGGGGCTCAGAGCAGTTTGAGAAGTTAAACTATACGGAAAAATTATGAGGATTCACCTAAAGTAAAAAAACTCAATTGTTTTAAGCATCAAATCATTCAGCACCAGAGATTATGTTATAATTTATAACACCTTTTTGAGTCATTGCAAATTTATTTCAGTACTTCCTTGAAAATTCCCTGACAGTAATTTATGCAGGCCAAAGTCATATTCTGTCAAATGTGTCTCAGGCTATCATATATCACCTGTCCATCAAAGCCAATAACAGTAGACACAGGGAATTTGAAAAAAAAATAAAAGGAAAAAATATAATAGAGGAACAGAAATATTTTATAATGAATAAGATAACACTTGGGATAAAAAAGATAAAACACAGATGAAAATGGGTTTCAGACAGACTCTTCCATTGCTATTCACTGCTCTTACATCTTTGCATACAAGAACAGCAGTTCCTAGAGGGAACCTGGTATTTGTGGAGGAAAGGGAGCAAATGTACAATTGCTCTCAAATGTACAAATGCTCAGAGAGGAGTGGCTTGAAAAATTTAAAATCCCTGTAGAAAGAAACAGCCCAGTACCAGTTTTTCTTTATTTAATTGCTATGTACAATGGAATAAAGTGCATGAAGCAAATGTGGTGTTCAGGGGAAAAAAATAAAAGGAAAATTATACTTATTAGCATGCCTTTTATTCTGCACTGTTAACATCTTGCTGTTGTGTAAAAAGATTGCCACAAGGAAGAACAAGAAGCAGGGGAAGTACAGAATTCTAATTGAGTTTTCCATGCTAAACAAAATACCATGATGGTTGCTCATTCTTTTGGCATTCCTGCTCTCCCTGAGTCAGCACTCTGAATGGCAACATCCATCTGTGATATTTCTGAGCAATGGCCTGACCTATGGGTCATTTGCCAGCAGAGCAAACAGTTGTTGACTACTCTGCCCTAAATATCAAGCAAGCAGTTTCATTCTCTCTGGTTCACATCTTGAGCCACATATGAGGAGGACAAGTTATTCAGCAGCTATGAGAAGAGGTGATGAGTTTCAAATTTTCTTTTGTCACAGTGGTAATAGCTTGCATTGGAATATAATGAAAAATTCATTAGTTCTTATTTTACTGGGATTTTTTTTCCTTTTTCTTTTTCAATTTTGTCTCTATCTCATTTTCTTCTTCCTTTGTGCAGCACAGTATCTCCTTCTTCCGCTGTCTCAGTTGACTTTGTCTGTCCTGTGTGGTTGGGGTAACCAGGAGGTTGTGGTCTGGTAGCCAGCTCTCAGGGTTGTGATCCCTCCAGCTTTGGTCTGTGAACACCTGAGGGGGAACATGAGTGAACCCTTGCAGGCATGTGAGGTGGCTAAAGAGACTCTTCCTTGGCACCCCACACTATAGGCCTGCCAGGGTGAGCATAGCTAAAGGGCAGGAGGTTTGTTGGGTCAAAGCATGTAGGGCTGTGCAATGTAGACGTGGGCCTTTGTTGGGCTATTTTGCCAAGCATACCCATTTTTCAGGACCAGCAGATCATTCCATATGTGTACATATGTTACTGTACTGTACATAACTGTACTTTACTGTTAGTGCATGCTGAAGTAATCTAAATCAGATATTACAGGAAAAACTATAATTACATCCTGTCTTTATATCCTGGTTTCCTTTCCCAGAACTAGGAACTAAAAAAGTTTTGGGAGGTGTATACTTGAGTCTTGACAGACTGGAGCTGGTGCCAAGCCAGAGGTGTTAGCCCAGTGTGAGCATCCAGAGCAGATGGATGCTTTGTTTACCCTTTTCCTGTGAAGGCTGTGTGAGGCAACTCCCTTTTAGGTATGTCAAATCAGCATGAAAGAGGTTAAAGCATATTAAAAAAAAGTTTCAAGAAACTTTCCCTAGAAACTTAAGTTGCCTGTAGTCATAGAGCAGATGTACTTCTTTGGAGCAGCTATAAATCCTTTGAGTACCCTAATAAATACACTGCACATTCATTGGAACAATGTGCCCCATGGATTTAAACTGCATCTTATCACTTTTTCCTGAAAATAATTATCACACCTATTAGAGGCTATATTTGGGATTTTTACTCTTATATATATATCTGCTTTCCTCTCTCTAGACAGATATTGTGCCATGAAGGATGTGTGCATTTGCAGCCTGATTTTCTCCCCAAAGAACAGAAATAACCCTATGACTATACACTGGGGCACTGCTTACAGTTAAATCAAGGTGCCCTTGAATATGGCTGGAAGCTACAGGCGCTGAAAATCCTACTTTTAAACTCTTCCAGGAGCAACACAAACCTTGGTGCACAAAATACATTTTGTCTGTCTTTTCATATCAATCCATTGGATGATCATGCTGTAATAATGAAAAAGTAGTTGAACAAGAATTTCAGAGCAGCGTAATCCTGGTGATACTTCTGTTTAACTGCTTTTCCAAAACACTGTGTTGGTTACAGTTGCTACTTTTGAATGACTTTCTGAGAAACATCTTCACTGCAAAACAAAGACAAATGAAAGCTCTACAATTCAATACTTTTTAAAGTCTTGACAAGCTAGATTCAGTGATTCTGCCTAGGTTGGATTCAGATTATTGGGACAGTTTGTAGATGATTTAATTTTTCTTTCTGATTCAGACAACAGTCAGGTATCAGTGCTAGGGTGCTAGGATCTTTATTTTTCTCTGAAATTCAAAAGCAATTCAGCAAGTAGAAAACATAAAAAAAACCCCAGAAAAAACCAGATTGAACAACCTCCCATAAGGATAGCACAGATTTATGAAAAATCCACAGACTATTCTTACCAAAAAGAGAAACAAGATGTTATTATACTAGGGATGGGGCAAATAATGCACAGGGTCAGCTCAAGTGAGTCCAGTAGGCAAACTGTAAATAAATTCAATTACAGAAAGAAAGATGTGCCTGATAACTCTAGGAATAGAACTACAAATTCTTTTTGATTAACGTACAATGGATACGTGTAATCCCATACAATGAAGAACAAAATTATTTTGTGCAGACTAAATTCATAGCATGGTGAAATCATTCCTCCTTGCATTAATTTGGCTTCAAACACCAAGAGTTGGTCTTGCTTGAATATGATGAGTGGTAGCTTGCATTACAGCTCAGACCAATGTTATTTTCATCACAAACAGAATTTTCCCAATACAATACTGGGAGCAGATAGCTCTGGTTGTATTCTTTAGGGACAACAAGCTAAGCTACTTTCTCTCAGCAGACAGATGGTTCCTAGGTGTTTACCTCAGCAAAGAAAAAGTACTATTCAAAAAAATAGTAGTAATCCATACTTGGGGACTAAAGCACCCTTGAAAATCCAAGAGATATTTCCTCATAACAAGCAAAATACTCACAATGCATGCTGACATCCTGCAGACATGTGTGGATGAGATGCTTCACATAGAAAAGTAATGATACAGTGAAAGGCACAAATACTCAGGTTTGTGGGAAGCTTGCAGTACAGTAGTCAAAAAATGATCTGTGTATTCCCTTGTAGAAAGAAAACTTATTTATGAACAGCAAAGCCATATGAAAGCATGGCTCCTCTACCAGCAGTAATATTCCTTAAGTGTATTTTGAGCTGATATGGAAATACATCACATATAAATTACCTATGATTTTCAGTGTTTAAAATTTTAAAAATGACAGCAAATGTAAGGCATATTCCCCCTTCCTCCTGCCCTGAGAAGTGAAAACAAATGTATTAATGTCTTTCTAATGAACACTGCTTTGTTTATCCAGAATCCAAATAACAACACATGCAGGCTGAGAGTCAACATAACCCACTGTGTTGCAAGAAACTTAAATCAAAACTGATATTAAATCAATGTCCTGATGATTTGCTTCCCCGGAGCACTCTCATTCCCACAACAGGAAGGCTGCTGAAAATTAAAGCAGTAGTGCATCATAATACTCATTTAGATTAGCTTTATTGGAGCCAGGAACAGATTTTAGCCAGTATTAAGTGCTTAATTCTCACTGACTGTAGTTTTTGATGGGCATACATGTTATCCACAGACCATCTACTCTCCATGAGATGTAGGTTACATCAGTGAATACACCAATCTCACACATCTTAGGCAGGAGAGCTGTTGAACCTGGTGCTTTATATTGTCTGCTAAGGAAGTTGGCATGCTAAGTTTGAGGAAGACTGAGCAGAATTGCTCACCCCCTATTGAACCTGGACACAGTCCAGGATAAAATAATACCAAAATTTCAAGTACACCCTAATTGATATTTCTCCTATATTTGAAAAGTTAAGTATGTCTGCATAAGCATATATTTTTAACCTTAGTATCAATAATACTAACCAGTAGACACTGAAGATAGATCTACATTACTTCATAAAAATAGGAAATGGCACAAGCATGGGACCTCAGGTGGTTCATGGTGCTAAATTGTTAACATGTTCCCTGGAGCTGTGCTCAATCGCTCCAAGTGCTTTCTCCATTGCAATGTCCTGCCATGGCTTGGTGGAGAGTTCATTCCAGAGACGGCTCCCAGCAGGCAATGCACGTGAGACTGCATATTTATGATACCCTATGCTCTGTACAGCTCTCTAATGCTATGCTGGCAGGCTTTGCCTTCTCTTGCACAACCATACATCTTTCCTGCCACGTTCAAGGGTGCAATGACACATATGCCCAGTTCAGTGCTGCCACATGGATGGATCACACACAGCTCTCACACTATTTCAGATTGTTTGAACTGGAAACACACACACACACAAAATCAATATTTTCTAATATTACAGCAACACAATGTGTGACCCACAGGAGGTCCAGGACCCACTGTCTGTGGGTGCAGACAGTTTGCTTCTGTGGAAATGAGTCCTTATCAGTATGAACAAGGCACAGCTTACATTGCATAGCCTCAAAATGCCGGGATCATATCCTAGCCTGTTCTCTATTTAGTGGCATCAACATACCCTTATAGGCAGTCCAGGTTGATATTTGCAATACATATGGAAACTACTTTGCCTAAGTTGGTGGATGTGGTCCTGTTGCCCAAAAGTTGCCATTAGCGTTGGAGATGCCCCAGAGAACGATGCCTGGATGTCAGCTGTGGTTTCAGAAGGGTTCATGACTGCTATCACGCTGAAGCACTGCTGTGGCACATACCTTGTGCCACATGCAGGTGTCTCACATGATCTACATAACTTCAAATGGCAGTAGGTACCATATTTAAGCAAATGCATTGAGCTCTGACAGTGAAAAAGTTAGGTGCATTCTAAATGCTCAAATATCCGATACCAATGTATCTCATGCTTGTCTGACAGCGATGAACAGCATCTGGAAACTTCATTGGCAAAGTGCTTCTTTGCCAGCAACTCAGAAGAGATGGTCTACAGGCTGGGTACACACACCAGTAGGAAAGCTGGACACTATGAAGTTCAGAGAGAGTTGGAAATTGTAAATGGTATAAAAATGATGCTTACTTATGGCAAATTGGGACGAAAACTTAATTGGAATGGCTAGTGGTAGGAAAAAAAATCTCTGTGAACTGAATGTATTTAGCATTTTTATTTGTACCTTGGAGTTCCCACTTAGACCAAAAGAAATTCAAAACTGTGACTTCATGCTCTGAACACCTACTGAATCTCCATTGTGACTCACCCAAAACCTAAGAAAATAAATGGAAATTGTTATATTGACCTCACTGAACTTAATGTTAGGCTCTAGGTTTCTTTTTCTATGTAGAGTTTGATTTGTGAACATTATGCCCAGGTTTGTTTTAAGAGGGTGTCTGAGTTAATATGCTATGTCCCCATTTGCACGTTTTGGATGAATGAGCAGAGGCTTCCTGCAAAATCACTGTAACAGTCAGTGCTCAGGCCTGCTGAAAAACAAGGCCATTTGCTGAAAAAGCTGAGTACAGTGTTATTACCCTAATTGTGGGCTCTAGTAAAGGAATGTGGTATCTTGTATTAATATGTGTTTTGCATCTCCTGTTTACCTGGAACAAGAGTTTGTTAGTTTGCTCTCTGATTCCAAACTCCATTAACATCACTCCAGAAAAGATGGTCCAACCTAGCTAGAATGAGTTCAAATATATAGCCAAATAAAAAGATGCTTGCTATATCCTAATATGGGTATAGTTTCATTGTCTCCAATGAAAGTGCTGTTCCAAGCACCATGAGAACCTCAGAAGTTCCTGTGGCTGTAAAGGCAGCCATGAAAGGGACCACACATCTGGTGCCACTGCTATAAAACAGCAGGCTGTCCTTATTACAGAATGCCATTTATAGTTCAAAGCTCCTCATGGAGGGTTAAATGCTTTAAATACTTGTGACTGATGCCATAATGGCACAGTCAATAATATCTAAATAACCTCATCTTAGTGTTTCTCAAAACTGAAGGCATTCCAAAATGACAGGTACCATAAAGCTACAATTTGTCAAAAATGGACAATATAATTTTTATGCTACACTTTTGTATCTTTTCTGCCTATCATTAGTTCTAATAGAATAGACAACACTGATGATGCATTCACAATTTAGTAATGTATTTCATCTGCCTTCCAAGCCCAAACAAATAAGAAACTTCATTGGCAAGTTTTAATATCCTTTAATTACAACACTGGAACAATTGGTGTTCCACTGAGAAACAACAAAAGAAACTCAGATTTGTCTCTCTTACTGTGCTGTATTTGTCCATACTACATGTAAAAGGGGTGATAGTAAAGCATGTGGAATCTGCTTTCGAGGATTGTCCAAGTGCTCAAGCTCTCAGTTCTTACATCAAGTGCAAACCAAGCTGTTGGCATAGAGACCAAAAAGGAAAGAACAGTTGGAAACTGAAAGGAGGGTAAGTCACCTTAAATGATAACTAACTGGGAGGGATGGGAGATTTCTAGGCACTGAACTTCACAGCCAGGCTCATTTACACTCCCACACTTTATCCCAGGACATTTCAATGTGTTTCCTTCACACTACAGAGTTCATCAAGGAGGATGTTCTTGTATTAGGATGGATGACAGGTGATGGATAAGCTCTTTTCTAGGAAGATGGGAGGTTGCAGTCTCATCAGCCAGGGAAAGGAATTAAACCTAGACTTTCCATGGGCCTGTGAATGCTGTCATAATGAGCTTTGTCACGCTTGATGTCCATTTTGGAAGACAACCTCTGCTAGTGGTTCAAGGTGATGCTATGGTGAACATATATAAATATATGATCCATGTGAAGGAGCTGCCTGGTGCTGGTGGATAAAACAGCAAATATGTCAAGGAAGTCAAGATTTAGAATATTAGCCTGCCCTAAGCAATGACTGGCAATTTTTAGCTAGTGGCTCCCAGATATTTTCAGCCAACAAATCACTGCTAAAGTTTACTTTCCCATGGGTAATTTTTCCTCCTTAGAAACACATTACTGAAAAAAATTCTAAATGGAATTGTTTTATACGTTTCCAAGACCAAGCTTTCAGACTGGTTGGTTTAAGTTCTGGAACTTGTGTCACATCTCACAATGAGGCACAAATCTGTCCCCAGATGTAAGTAATGCTAATGCCTGGCTCAAAGATTTGGATTCAGCTCTGGGCTCACTCAGTGTGTCCACACTTTTTTGCACCTAGCTCTACATGATCCAATTCAAAATTCACTGACAGATTGCTATTGGCACTGGGCCATGCCTAATGAAGAGATAGACACACACAGCCCCAAAACTGTCATTCAATTTGTATCACTGGTGTTTCCATTGAGCAGTGCTGATGAGGCAAATTACAAAAAGGATAAACATTTATTTTTTGAAAATGAAGACTTTAATACCTCATTTTTTGAGAAGAAAGGAAAGAATAAAAATTGAGAGAGAGAAAGGACAAAACCTCAGTAAAAGAGGAGTTTCAGCCAAGAGTCAAAAGAGGGAAGTGATTTGGTTTTAAAATCTCTAAAAGGCATTGGAGCAAAGCTTAATCCTTGGACACTATGCATATATTAACCTCTACAAAGACTTTGATCAAACCCTTAAATGTCATCAGCCCCCTTTCTGTTTCTTCTGGGCCATATAACATCACACACATCATGAGAATTGACCTTTATTGTTTGCAGGCATGCCCGAGGATATTTACATCACCCACACACAGCCCAGAAATACCAGTCTCTGTTCCTTACAAGATCTAAATAACTCACAGTGCATGGAAAGCAGAATTGCATACCCCTACCCTTCTAATAATTTAGATTAAAGGAACTCCTGGAGGTCATCTGGTTCACGCCTGCCACCTCTTCTTCACATCCTCATTTGGTTCAAAGCAGAGATAACTTCAAAGATGGGTCTATCTTCAAGCCAGATCAGGTTGCTCAGGGCCTTGCCTACATCGTTTTGAATATCTCCAAAGAGGGATGTACCACAAAGTCTCTCAACAGTCTGTTTTGATACTCAGTCACCTTCTCTACACAAAAAAACCCCCCAAAACTTAAAATCTAATTGGATTTCCTGTACTGCTGCTTGTGTCCACTACCTCTCATTCTTTGGCCATGGAGCTACAATGGCTCCATATTCTTAGTAACTTTTCATGATGTAGTTGAAGGCAGCAATAAGATTCTGTCTTTGCTTTCACCTCTTCAGCCTGAACAGCGCTTCTCTCCTTTCCTTGTTTGCCATGTGCTCTAGTCCCCTGACTGTCTTGCAGTTAGAATTAGTTGGAGGTTTGTATGGGAACTCCCCTCTTTCTTGTGGCAGTGAAAACATTTAATGGATTGCTAATTGGATAGAGAACCCATTTGCATGGACATGTGAGAGACTTATTATTTGTATTTGCCCTCCTTTTAATTATAAGGAAAGGCATTATTGTGAGGAATTTTGTGTGTGTGTGTATGTGAAGTACGATAGATAAGAAGATACTCTGAGGAATGGCTTAATTTCAAACAAAGCCAGCCTCAAACTGCATTCCCTAACTTTTCATAAAACTAGGCTTTTAACTACACAGATTATCATTGGTTTGAAACACAGCAGTTTTTTTTGGATAACAGCAGAGGAAGTAAACCTATGATGTTCACAATCTTGCAGGCAACTGCACATAAAACCATAAAACATAAATATTGAAAAGATGCCATACATTTATGTATATATAAATACATATATATATAAAAATACCTGGGTCTAAGTCTTTTTGTTGCACCAGCAAAATATATATGGGGATCAACTTTAAAGACCAGTGCAGTGATCCATATGTAGGCATGTCTTTTTCATATTCAGACTATTCTTTGAAAGCCTTAAAAATAGTATTTGGCTGTTCAGACATGAGCCCTCCTCACCCCAGACAATAACATTAGAGTCAGGTGAAGATGAAATGGCAACAAAGACAGCTAACATTTTTTCCTGAATATTTTTTGCCTGATGTTTGTCTCCTTTTGTGAAAAAGCAAGAGACTGAGAAAATAGCTCCTCTGCCACCTTTCAAGTCAGCATGAAAAGTGATATAATCGAAGTGATAGCTAATGGTCAGAATCCTTTAAATAGCTCTGTCAGGCGTGCTTGAGCTATCTGACTGATTTTTATTTTGGCTTTTTGACTCATTTGTCCATAATGGTTTGCTTTTGCATCCAGGAGGAATGTGATGCTCAATTAGGACTCAATCATGTGGTGCACTGAGAGGAAAGTTACTTACATGTTCAGTAATTGAAGGCCTTTGACATGTTACCTCTGTGTGCATTTTGCTCAGCACGCAGGGGTGCAAATGTACTTGCTCATGAGAGATATGTCCCAGCAGTGCCTGCTGGGCAGGGGAGAGTGACAGCAGTGTCATCTACAAAGAGCAGTGAGTGAAGCAGGTTTCTTGTTCCTTTTGTTTTAAGATGAAACTATTTGAATGGGAATTGGCTCCCTTGCATTTCCATTTGGAAGCAGAGAAGGTGTATTTTGGGATCCCACAGAACCCACTGAAGGGCCAGGCACTTTGTAGGCAAGATGGTTTAGAGCTACACAATGGAGGAACTAGCTGTTTTCTTCCATTATTTTTCCTCAGCGCCCTCAGCAGTATGGAAACCCCTGGGGATGCAGATATGAATTAACCTGTCCATTCATTACAAAGGCGTTCTGTCTCTGATGCCCCCTGAGCAAAATCTGACACATCTTGCTAGTGCTGTCTGCTGAGGGGGTTCATGGGTAGACACCCCCACCTCTGAAAAAAAGAACAGAATAATCAAAATTCAGAGCTTCCATCCATGCCCTGTGGAGAAAATGCTTTTGGAGAATTCCGGCTGCTGTTCTCTGTGGGCAGCATGGGCATCACTGATGGAGTGCTCTTGGAGCATATACCGATATCAAAGCACCGGCTTCAGCGTGAAACTAAGGGGATGGTTTTTGGGTTTTGCTTTTGTTTGTGACTATGTTGTTTTTGATGGACAAGTTGGGAAGCTAGATATTGAAATGCTGCTGTGGGGAATTTGCGCTCTTTCACATGTCCAGCCAATTGGGTTGTCTATCCTGGTAGCAACAGATTCATTGACCTGATGTAGGCAAGGCCCTGAGCAACCTGATCTGGCTTGAAGATAGACCCATCTTTGAAGTTATCTCTGCTTTGAACCAAATGAGGATGTGAAGAGGAGGTGGCAGGCATGAACCAGATGACCTCCAGGAGTTCCTTTAATCTAAATTATTAGAAGGGTAGGGGTATGCAATTCTGCTTTCCATGCACTGTGAGTTATTTAGATCTTGTAAGGAACAGAGACTGGTATTTCTGGGCTGTGTGTGGGTGATGTAAATATCCTCGGGCATGCCTGCAAACAATAAAGGTCAATTCTCATGATGTGTGTGATGTTATGTGGCCCAGAAGAAACAGAAAGGGGGCTGATGACATTTAAGGGTTTGATCAAAGTCTTTGTAGAGGTTAATATATGCATAGTGTCCAAGGATTAAGCTTTGCTCCAATGCCTTTTAGAGTTTTGCACACTTCTCACTTACCTTGAGGGAAAGTTTGAAATAACCTTTTTGTTGATTGCTAATGGTCCTTACAATGACTCTTTTAGATGCTAATCCAGTTCCAAGCCTTAGGAAATACAGGTGGGCCACAAGCACCAGCTGATACAGGTGTAGATGTATACACAAATTTTTATCTATCAGAAAATGTGTACCTTTGAGGACAAGAGCTCCAAACTAACCTTCCTAACCTAACAGAAGAATTACTTATTGCTTAGTCATAGTCTCAAACAGTTATCAAAGTACTTAATGTCTGAAATGTAAAATAGACTCCTCTCTTTGTTTCTGTGGAGAAGAATATTGGATAGAATTGATAACAGGACCAAATGAGAAGGATATATTTCCATTATATTCTTTTAGAGGAAAGACCACACTCTCCATGTGTTGAAACCTAAAATGGCCATACAAAAATTAAAGGAACAGATATTACTTGATATTGCTTTCTAAAATTGGATGCAAGCATACTTACTATGGAGTGAAAACACAGGGAATGAAAAGAGTATCTCAGAAATGTTTTGACAATTTTTTCTGACAAAATTCTGAAGGGATTCTGAGAAAAAGGAGGTCCAGTACACA
Source organism: Leptocoma aspasia (assembly GCA_013399835.1). Lineage (NCBI taxonomy): Eukaryota > Metazoa > Chordata > Aves > Passeriformes > Nectariniidae > Leptocoma > Leptocoma aspasia. The sequence goes on from VXAX01007965.1 coordinate 3,812,798, forward strand.
AATTTACAGGGCCAAAAAGCTGAATAACCATTAAAGAGTCTATGTAGCCATGGTGATGATAAAAATTTTGGTATGGAAGGAGTGTACTGGGTTTATATGTGCTGCTGGAGCCCTACCATGCTTTAATCTTCTTTAACATGGGAATAATAATATTGTTATAATTGTCATCTTGTCTTTTGTAACTAGAAATTAAATTTGAAAAGAAATAAAAAAATTAATTTATTCTCTACATTTTAACTCCATATATGAATGAAATAAATTTAATGTGTGTTGGTAATGTCTTCTGGAAAACTCTACCACCCAGGTGCTTTACAGACATGAAAAGTCAACAAATTTCTATTTTCTATGTAAGCTACTTCCTGGAGGCCTTGGAAGAGTGAAGAGAATGAGTGGGCAGCATTTCCTGCAGGGATTGGAGAGAGTTCTCTGAGCAGTGTTAGTGTGTCTGTGGGCTTCTAACTAGACAAGACAAGATGTGTTAGTGCTTTAGTAGCAATTGAGGTATTTAAGGGATGAAAGAGAGCCACAGCCCATGCATTTAGAGACACTGGCAGTCAGGCCAAGACAAATGCACCTTAATATCTGCCATACCCTGCAATTATCAGTAGGATGAGACTGTCCTTGTTAGAAGGGTTCACAGTTTGTTGCCTTTTTTTGTTAAGAGGGGCAAGGGAAATTTCTCTTTTGTTGCAAAGCTTATATGAAAATTCTGTTGTAAATGATTCCATTCTGAAAGAACTGAAGCCCTGTGGGAGAGTTGGTGGGCAGAGGTAGCTCAGCAGGGCAGTGGTTGTGGCCAGCAGATTGTACAGCAAACACAGCTGGTGACAGCAGCTATAAAAAATAAATCCAGCTCAAATCTGCAATGTTTATTCTTCTATGATGTATCTGAGATTGTCTGTCTGTTTAAGAAGAGTGTTAGGATAAGGAGGGGGTAGAGAACTGGGAAAAAAATATCTCTGGTAGAATAAGTTCATGTGTCCATGCAGAAGCCTTGATGCCATGTGTCCTGAGGAGCAGCTCAGGCAGAAGCCTCCTGAAACACCCCACTCTGTGCATGGGGGTGGTTGGACTGCAGCTGGATGGGAGTCCTCCTGCCTCTCCTGAAATGTGCTACCTGGGAAACGTGTTACCAGCCTACCTGGGAAGCAGTAACTTTGCCCTAGTGACCTGTGTATGTCACTGGCATGATGGATCTTCACACATTGCTTGGTGTTTTTCAGGACATTAAGCATTGTGCTTGGTTCTGATGACAAATCCTCAAAATGGAGATCACACAGCCTCTCTCATGTTTACAATAAGAAATGATTTGCAGTCCATTCCCTTTCTCTTAAAGCACTAATAATGGACCTTTTTTGTCAGCTGGTGTCAAATTTATTTTTAAAATTTAAAAATTACTGCTGGGACCACCCCAAATACCTGTCAACAGCAAATGTGTGATAAGCGTCACTGGTTGCCATCACTCCCTCAAATCGTTTGAATACAGAGATTACTTTCTACTTGCAGAAAAAATTCTTAATTACACTCCTTTAGCCCTCATTTTCTTTTCAGAAGAGAGAATTATGATGACCTTCTCTTCTTGCAAGGCTGCTCTATGAACCCCGAGTCTTCATTCATATTTAGCTGAAAGGATTTTCATCTAGCACTGTGCAACAAATCAAAAACCTGCAGCAACCTGAGGATATTTTATAGTCAATCTAGTAAGACTCTGCAGTTTTCATAGGGAGTAGTAATATATGACCTAGACAAGACCCAGACAAGGCCTTGTGAGAAAGACTGTGCAGCTTTAAAATTATTGCTTTGGATGTAGGAAAGAAATATGGATAATCACTGCCATCCCCTGACCCAGGGTGGTAGTCTGAGAGAAAAGTATACAGCCGGAGACAAAAAACATCTGGGAGCTGGCAGCGTTTGCAGCTGGGTCATACCACTTGAAGCTGAGATTTAAGCTGATGTATATATATAAATAAAATTTTTGAGCATTGCCCTGAGTGGAGATGAGGGGATGACCTGTTCTCCCTCCTGGGACAAGGGATTTTACACCTTTCCAGGAGAGAAGTGTCTGGAGACAGTGTTTACTTTTTAGGCTCCAAATGACCAAAATGGTTTCAAGAGTAAGCCCTTAAAAAAAAACAAGAGATGGTTTTGCATGGTTCCAAGTATGTTGTACTTGTGAGAAATTTACGTCACTTCTCAGAAGTTCTCTGTTCTCTGTTTTAGACTTTACACAGAGGGAAGCTGACTCCATGGAGTCTGTGTGACATACAGGCTAGTAATAACCAAAACAAGCTGTGAGATGTGGTACAACCGCCCTGCAGAGACGTACATTTTGCATTTACATCCCTTCTGCTGCTAATGGCTGAACGGAAAGTGGGTCCTGGGCCTGGAGTTAGGGTGTGAGGGAGAGTAATCTTCATCAAGATACTAATCTCTCTTCTATTACTTCATACAGCTATCCAGAAATAATAGAATCATAGAATCACAGAGTGGTTTGGGTTGAAAGGGACCTTAACGATCATCTTGTTCCAATCTTCTGCCATTGGCTGGGACACCTTCCACTAGATCAGGTTCCCAAAGCCCCATCCAGCCTGGCCTTGGACACTTCCAGGGATGGGACGTCCACAGCTTCTCTGGGCAACCTCTTCCAGTGTTTCACCACCCTCACAGTGAAGAATTTCTTCTTAACATCCAATCTAAATTTCTCCTCTTTTAATTTAAAACTGCTCTCCCCTTGTCCTATCAAAATCTGCACATGTAAAGAATTGCTCTCCCTCTTTTTCTGAAATAAGAAATGATTCAAGACCTGCTTGAAAAGAGGCATAGTCACCCCAGAATGCCAGCTTTTACAGGCATCTGGATGAGAACTGGTGTGGCTGTTTCTAGTGCAGCATTACAAAGTTTTGCACTTCAGAAGATGAGTGAGAGTGACTGGTTGGAGTACACAGCTCAGCAAAGCCAGGTGTGTCTCAAAGGTCTCCCCTAAAATACACACTGTGGAAGGTGGAGCCCCCTGAATATAGCTAGCTATAAATGTGGGCACAGTGGGTATGTACCCCGCTCTGCAAGGCAGCGGTTGAACCATTGTTAATATATTTATAGCCATTGTTAGTATATATTATATACTGAAGTGTGTAGTTCCTATGGCAAGGTGGCACTTTTTTTCAAGCAGAAACAATGGACTTAAATGTATATTTCTCCCCACAGAAGGCAATTTGGCTACTGCCATGATTTAATCCCAGGTGGCAACTAAGTACCATGCAGCTGCTCACTCATTTCCCTGCTGCCTGTTTCCTGGTGGGATGGGAGAGAACATTGGAAAAACCTAAAGCCCGTGGTTTGAGATAAGAATAGTTTAATATGTGAATAATAATAACAATAATAATTTAAAAAATGATGATGATGAAAAGGAAAGAGAGAAATAAAACCCAAAGAGAAATGAGTGGTGTACAGTGCAATTGCGCACCACCCACTGACCTATGCCCACCTCATCCCCGAGCAGTGATCAGCCCCTCCCAGCCAACTCCCCCCAGTTGACATACTGAACATGATGCTCTGTGGTACAGAATAGCCCTTTGGCCAGAGCAGGTCACCTATCAATGCACTTTCACCACTTACTCAGAGCACATATTATAAATCATACTTCTAAGTTTCTTTGGCTTTGCCTCCTTTTTTTTTTTTTTTTTTTCCCCTTGACTCATCGCTGGGATCTAGCAGCTTGAAAGTTTGGTGTTTCTGTGACATAATTTACAAGTACCTGAATCCTCTACTGGAATCAGCCCATGGGGATCACTGAGCAAATGACTTTCTCAAATAGCCTCTGATTTCCCTGCACTTAGTTGGTATTCCTATATGCCCACAACACTGCCAGCGCTTTGTATAAAACTAAGTCATAAATAAAGCCTGAAAAAACATCTCTTTAATAGTGACATCATAAAGTTCTGTGGTTATTGCTTCTCAGTGGTTTCAAAATCAAATTTGCTTTCTATATAAATAAAATGGTGTGAGATTTTTAGCTAATTAGCAGCCCTCCCTTGAAACATGAAAGTCAAGTGCTTTATTTCTAACTTGGGGATTATTTCCTGCTCTGAATGAATTGCATTACAGGCACAATAAAGAAACAACTGAGCTAGCTCAAAATGGGACTGGGGGAGTTGGTGCCTGCACACAGCATGTTGATGAAAGTTTCTGTGCCTGTCCCATTGGCTCTGGCTGGGGCAATGAGCGAGCTAACAGGGTACCCTCATGAGCAAGGCTGCTGAAGATGATTAGCTGCCTGCAGATGTGTTACACATCACCTGAGACAACTTGGGTGAACTGCAAAGTTCAGGTGAGGTGCTGATCAAATATTAGATGAGTATCAAAACTGAATGAGTGTGACTGTGCTCTGGGAGGTGGCAGGTGGCCATTTGGGTGTGATATAAGACCTTAAGAATCTCCTTCATGCCTAGCTTGCAATTACAGCCCAAAATAACGTAACCATCTTTGCTTGTAAAGGCAAACACAACCTCTCCACCTCAATAAAACTTGCCACATACCTTTGTCAGCTCAAGACTGGATTATTGTAGCGTACTCTATTTAGAGTGAAATATAGAATTCACTTGAAAAATGGAGTAAGCATGGAATATAACCACAGCCTCACTGCTTACTAAGCTGAATGCCATGCCAAGAATGCATTACACATTGCTTTGGGGTTTAATGTACTAATATACTAGAAGTGAACCTTTTATCAAGGTTTATCAAGTTTATCAAGAACTACTCCAAATTTTATCCATCCTTCTGGAAGGAATATTCTTTATTTTCTGAATTAACAGCCCTGGATTTTTTGATGTTATAGACAGACAGAACAGAATCTTAACCTCTTGCAAAAGAAATGTCTCTCATTGCCCTGGATTTTTCTAGAGATGGAAAAATGCTAGAAAATGACAGAGGGAGAATATTACTCTTTCTAGAAAAGATCTCAAGAGCTTGGCCCTGATGTAAGTGGCAGAAACTCCCTGTGTCTGTTTTACACAGCACTTGGTGCAGGGTTTCCCGTGGCCCGTATGTTACATACACTGAGGAGTGCCAGGTGTCTGGGAAAAGTATTCTGAGGGTAGTACTGGGATAGCAGATGATAAGATGGAGCTGGAAAAGTACGCTGGATTGAGAGGTCAAAAATAGTTTGACTTTGTGCTCCATCTGCTGGCTTTGGGGAATGGTTCCTGATATCCCTCAAGCTACATCCTCATCTTGGAGGATATTTATTGGTGTGGGCCAAAACTGTGATGGGGAATGACTTAGCCACATAAGCAGTGTGAGCAATCCTTGGTCCAGCCCTTGATCACACCCAGCCTTTTTTTGTTCAGTGATCCAAGTAGACCCATCAGTTCCATATTCAGACAAAGACATAAATCCTCAGTTACACCTCATGATTGCAAGTGTGATGGCTAACCTTTCTTGCAACAGTAGCTGGAAATTTCTACCTTGCTTTTTGCTGCTATCTCCTCAGTTCTCTTAAGCCTTTCCTTTGCAAGATAGTCTCACATTTTTTAGGTCTGGAAGGTAGTTATTGTTCCCACACACGTGACCTTGTACCTGGCTCTACCAAAATATGTTTTATCTAAACAGACTAAAATCATAGGTGATTAAGATCACTCTCTTGGGCTGTCCTATTCTATCAAGTATATATTATGGGACCAGTCTGTGCTACCTGCAAAGCTCATATTGAATTTTACCAACATAAACACTGAATGCTACAAGATCTATAACTTGTTTTCACAGAGTTCCACAGAAACACATGGTTATATAGAAGAACACAGTTTCTTGGAAAAATGGTGATTCCCTCTATTTGCTGAGACCAGTAAGCCACCTGATCAGTCCAGATACTTTTTGAAATTACAGGAAGTGCTTGTACATCTTGAAAAATCTGTCTCCATTCTTAAGGTTTTTAATATGTGTTTTCTCCATGTTTTGTAAAGGAAGATTTTAAAGCAGGATGCCGTATGTTGTCACTTAAAATAACAGGGATGCATAACTAAGCTAGATTACAGAATTGACCTTTGTGAAAAACAAGAGCAGACAGAGATGTTCTGACTTGTCACCTGCAAACTGTTGCCTTCACAGCATCATTTTTAGGTTTTGGGTTTTTTTTTTTTCTAGACAGCTGTACAAGATTTTTGCATTTTCTACAAGGCTACTCTTGACCTGTAAGTTCTATATAGGGATTCTGACTATGTAAGCAGCTCTGTGCTTAAAAGAAATTATGTCAAGCTGTTGCCATACTTCTTTTTCTCAAGTAATTTCTAGTGGAACAATAATTTCTAGTATATATTTTAATGTCAAATCAGCCTCTGTCAATAACCCTTTTGGGTTGCTAACTTTATATGCTCAATATTGTAATTTTAGTTTCTCTTCTATGTCAGTGCTATTTACATAATTGAGCTATCTTTTCAGAAATAATTAAATTTTATATATTATTTTACCAGTCAAAGCTCTTAGTTGTCTACCTTATCTTGGGAGAAAATTTTTCCGTACTTTCACAAGCTCACCATACATTTACTTTTCTCACTCATTGTCTGATGACCTACTGCGTGATCTTCAGTCCTTTTGTATAACTGGGCTAAATCTGATTTTTCAAAATCACCAGATATCTGCATTACTATCCACATTAGAGAGTTCATTTCTGCACTCTCTCCATTTCACTGCATCTGTGGACTAAGATCTCTGGACACTGCCTTCATCTACAGATGGTTGTTTTGTTGGATATTTTTTACTTGCTTTGTGTTTTTTAAGGAAAAGAAATACAAGACAGAGAAAGAATCACTGAGTCATGAGGGATCAAGTAAATCTCTTTACCATTACTACATTCTGGGGCCTAGCCTGGTAGTTTTATTCTTTAGGAAGTTGAGAGGGCCAGGAACATCCCTGGAGACACTAAAGATGGATTGTCCATACAGATAAAGTGTGAGATCAGTCACGAGAACAGTTTTGGCATGGGCCAGCTCTCCAGACCAATTATTTGGCATAGTCTGGGAGTTGTTGTAGGCTGGGCATTGTGCTCAGTAGCAGTTTTCATGAGGCCATCAAGCTTGGTGAGGTTTAATACCACGATTGTTTCAAGTTCTTGGCTCATTACGTTTCTACTGGGCTCTTCCTGAGTCAGGAACTCTGATTCCATCTCAGACTATGGAAAGGGCCGCCCTGTGGGTGATGTCCATACCATGGGCAAGTTACCTAAGCTAATTTACAATTCACACATCAAGCTGGACACATCAAAACCAGGCCCTGCATGATACATACTTGGGTACAGCAGTGCTGTCTAACAGAAAACATCAACAGCATGAAGTATGTTCCTCTAGGAGACACAAAAGCTATAAATGAGAAAAAAATTGACACAGAAAGCCCTGTCTTATTTGGAGGGGACTGAATGGGAAAGAGGATGGACAAGGAGCACAGCTTCATTATGGCAGTCGGAGATCCTTGAGATCAGCCCAACCAGGCTCGTTATAGACCTGGTGGCTGGATGGCAGAGACATGCCAATTTAATTAATTAGTCCTGTGGAGAGGCAGGTCAAGAGCTGCAGAATGATGCTAAAATATCTTTATTGCTTCCAGGATGTGAGCTGACAGCTTCCCATGCTGTGGCATGGTGAGTGGCAGGGTTACACCAGCTCACCCAGAGCTGACTTCTAACTTTTTAGGCTCTGTTACTGCAGAGCACAGAGCTGACCTGTAACACATTTTTACTTGTAAAGTTCAAAATGGGAGGGAAAAGAGCAGCAATATCTCCCTGAGAGATCAGAAACCATTAAAGATTTTGCATAAGGAGAGGAGGAAATAAAAAAGACTTGAAAGAGATGGCAACTTGCCAACAGGTCACTCATGGACAGTAATAACAAGTGGACCCACAGGCATAAAACAGCAGCCACAGGATGAAGTCTGTCACAGAAAGGCTCTGCTTTCTTCAGATGAAGCTTCAGGCTTCTTCCCCTCTCCTACACTGTTTAGGTCTATTTTCATTTCAATAAAGTATTATGGAAGTGTACTGGAACTTAGCCAGTCTCATTCTTCCCAGCTCTCCCTGTTTTACAGTACAAAGCGCTGTGCAAACTCCCGAGGCACACAGCTCTCCTGCTTGTTTTGTTTTGCTCCCCGGCATTTGTAAGCCTCTTGATTAGCTGGTGGCTACAGGCTCCCCCAGCCACCATTTGGGAACACTCACCCTGAAGGATGACACCTGCTTGCCTCCAGAACCCAGGGCCATCCTGGTGTGTCGAGGCAAAAGCTCCTGATGCAGTTTTTATGAATGACTGTGAATTCTGAGCCTCGAGCTGGGAGGCTGCGAATGCGGCGTGTTGTGGCTGAACATTGACAATGAGATGATGCACAGCTTTGGCCTTAAGTGAGATCTATAGCTAGGGCTGTTCATGGTGCAAAGAATCTGTCACTGTCAAAAGAAAGAGAGAAAACAAGCTCTGTCCATTTTAAACAGTTAATTGCAGAGGTTGTTCTCAGTTGAATAGAGGTACAGGCATGGGATGTTAAAAAATTTCTTTACTGGGTGCTCAAAACTTCTCTGTTTAGACTGTGAAGTTTTCAATCTGCAAGTCTGAAAAACTCAGCTATATGAACATATGTTGTTCTTATATGATACAAATATATCTATGTTTTATCACATGAAAACATTCAGATAAAGACTTTCCAGATGCTCCCAATGCCTTGGATTTAACCTAATATCTTTCCTAAAAATAATACTCCAGCCTAGCTGTGATGCATTGCCAATGAACAGCTTGTATAAATCTCTCAATAATGATTTCACAGAAAAAAAAATTCAGTTTTTATTGATTTGAGTAAACATCAACTCAATTCTATAGGAGGGGACACATTGAGTATGCTCTTTCTTTGGAAAAAAAAGTCCAAGAGATAACAAACTTTCTAACTTGCAATAAATGTTATTTACCCATAATAGTTCATTTTTTGCTCAATTCAAGTGTAATTTCCTGGGCAAATTCCCCAATTTTTAGACAAAGGTTTTGAAGAAAAATGTATTTGAGCCAGTTTGAATGTAAATGTTTTGTGTCTGAGAAAATGTACATGTGTGGTAAAATGATGTACAGTTGGATTTAATCATAGTACTTTTAGTACATCACTTATGCCAATCAGGAAATCTAGATAAAGTTCTACTAACACAGAAATACCAGCATTGCTTTTCTTCCATGACAGGTGGCACAGAAAAGAAATGATTTTGTTTAAAATATGGTTTGCACCATTTTCCTTTTGCGCAAATCAGCTAAGGTCTGTAAATGAGAAACAACTTGGATTTTATTTTAACCAGATTCACAATCCATGAAAAAGTTACTGCCATGTAGCAGTGTAAGAAATCAACCTAATTCTGTGTCAGCCTGCTGCTCATACACAGAGAGCTCCCCATGCAAACGTACTCCAGTAAGTGAGTACTGCAGTAAGTTGCTACTCACAGTGCAAAATCCAGAAGCACCATGAGCTGGCAGCTGAGAAGCCTTGTGCTTCAGAAAAACGATAACAAGAAAATGTTGAATTTGTCAAGGTGTATGGTGAATAACAGCATACCGTGCTTCTTTTCTTGGGGGAATATGAGTGGATTCAGAGTTGTCTTGCCCCAGCAGAGAGATAATTGCTATAATTCATTAGAGAGGCTAATTTCCATTTTTCATTACTGGAGCAGAACTTTATAAACTGTGTGAATGGAATGGGAGCTTTTATTTCCTGAGGCTGCATATGTAATAATTTAAATTCAAACAACCAGTCAAACCAGCCTATGTTGGTCATTACATCTCCTGTCTTCCTGTCATTTTGTAGCTTAATTTCTCCATCAACTCACGCCTAGTTTTACATATTCTTTCAATTTCTCTGTCTTGAGGCATACAGCAAAGCAAATTTATTGGTGGTGGTTGGTTTGCACAGTTTCTACAGTCTCGTTTTTGGAATAGACCAGCCAACATCTAACATTGATCTTACATTATTTATGTTTCAGCTGTGCAAAGAGAATACTTTCACATTGGGAATGACTTTAAACTATGTCCTATTTTAAGACAAACCTATTTATTTTCCTCATGCCCTTGCCACATTTGCTGATCAAAGCCACTTACATCTAAACAAGTTTTGTTTCTTACAGATGCTTTGCCTGTCTTATTTTATTCTACGGCTTGTGAAGCTGAATTTATAACTTGGCTGCTGTATGCATGACTTCATCCTCTGATGGAAAAGGCAAAGGGTTAGAACTACACTGTAGGTTACAGAGGAAAGCAAAGCTGTGTCAAAAGAGTTACCAAAAAAAAAAAACAAACCCAAAAAACAACCCAAAACCAAGCCACCAATAAAATCCCTAAAGGAGCCTTAAATCATTAAAATTCAGGGGAACTTTACCATTCTGAGTGCAACTTCTTTAAGAATTGGCTTACAATATGCAAGAAGACAATATGAAAACCATCAGCGATAGAGAAGAACCAGAAAGCTGCAAAGTAACACAGCAATCAGTGTACTGATCTCAGAGCAATCCTGCAGTTGGTCTCTAAATGGGAGTTACATTCTCCAGGATTCTTGGATTATGCAGACCTACAGATGTGTTCCAGCTTCTTCAGTGCTATGCACCAAAGCAAGGACATACCCAGTGATGATTGCTTTTTAAAGCTTCACTTTAAAGAAACACTCCAAAACCAGAGTACTTCATGTTTCTGAATCTTTGAAATCTGTAAAATATAGCTGGAATTCTACTTCAACCTCAGATAGCAGACTACGTCAGAAGCTTGCTTTACTTCATTTATTTGCTTATTTGTTTCTAGTCCTGACCAAACCCAGATAAACAGAAAACAAAAAAGAATTGTCTGCCTTACTCATATCACCTGCCTGTTTTTCAAAGAAAATGTGTTTTGATAGCTGAGGGTCGGGGTGGTTGGGATCTGGATTAATTTCTGACTCAGAAAAGAAAAAGAGAAAGAAAAAGGTGCCAAAGCTGTATGTTTGTGCAACTCTTAGAAAATAGACCCTTCTTCTTGTCAGGAATCCCAAAAAGAATTGTATCTGTAAAAATAAATAAGAAAAAAGCAACATGATTTTTCAATGCACAAAATGGTTTAATTCAATGAGGTGTGGGAGAAAAGGTAAAATCACTTTTCATTTTATCTGAACTGGATTATCCATCCTCCTTTTTTGCTCTTATGCTTCTTGCATTCAATTATTTTCAGAAGATATAACTTGCCTCACATCATCCCACAGATGGCTTCCAACGCTTTAGGAAATGTACTATGCAAGCCAAATTTCTGTGATGTTTACACTTTCTTTCAAGGTGGTTTTAGCAATTTTTATCTCATTTATTTTCCTACTTAGGAAAACCTGGCAAACTATCAAAAGAAAAATGTGCAGATGAGTGCTCTTCATGGAAAGTAGATGGATGCTTAGTACCTTCCCAAGCCAGGCTAACCTTGGGTTTTCTGATTAGCTTGTTGAAATTCAAATTCAACTGATGTCTGTGGATCCTTTCAGGACTAGTACCTCTTCTGATGAAGAGTGAAGCTATCTCAAACTGCCTTTGTATTATGCACCCCAAAGGCTAAAAGCTGATGACTGTGCTGGTGAAAAGCACCTCTTGGCTTCTTTTCTTCTATACTGATAAGCCTACACAAGGCTCATGATTTTGGCCCCCCTTCCCTGAATTTGCAGTGCAAGGTAACAGCTTGCTGCCCTGCTAGCAGCCAGCGCAGTGTGCTCCACTCTTCAAATTGTGGGATATGTTTACCAGGCTGCAGTGCTTATGCTGCCATCCCTTATGACACAAACCAGCAGGTGCAGGGCACTAAACACTGTCTTGTGCTGCCTATACTGTCACGGCCTTTCATATGTGAAGTCTACAGGCAAATTAAAAATTCCATGTACAGGAGAAAAGTAAAAACTTTACTTCTTGCCCTCTTTGGCTGCTGGGAATAGGAGGAGAACACACTTTGTGTTTCTAAGCGAAGGTATCAAGAGTTTTAGTGTTCCCTGAACCTGTACTTGAGCATACAGCCAATTCCCAGAACTGAAATTCCTGGCCATCTTGAACTTCTCAGCCTGCACGTTCACACATGGAGAAACAGGCTTCTCCATAGTGTCCCCCTTCTCTCTCCAGTGCATCCTTGCTGGAAAATGCAGCACCTTTCTCTGTTGTCATAGCCCATGAAACAAGTTTTGATCCCCACACTGGCCCATGAAAATCATATTGCTTTTCTCCTCCACAGATGACCCCCCAGGCATAGACAGGTACTGTAAAAGAAAAACAGGTAGGTTCTTTCAGGTTATAAATGATGGCATATGAAAGACATCTAGGACAATTTGATTTTCTTTTGCTGGGCTCACCCCTGGAAGACTGAGTGGAGAAGAAAAATAGCTGTGACTAAGTAGATGGCATTAGTCATATAAGGGATGGAGCAAACCATATGGAATATCAGCAAGTTATTTAAATAAACATACTTTCTGAACCAGAATAATATTTGAATATTATGAATAGAAATTTAATATACTTCTTGCTGTGCCTCATAACCGCATTTTCTTCTGTAATTCCTTTATATCAACATATTATGCCTACAATTTCTATCTGACAGATCCTTGCACCCTTGCCCTATTTACCTCTAGCTGAACATTAATCTGACTTCTAATAGCTGCCTAAAGATCCATAGTTTGGAGTCTTTGCTCCATCTGGTTTGTGATAACAGGCAAAGCTTGATTAACTTATCCTGGTAAGTTACTGTGGCAACTTCCACCACTGCAGCAAGAATTAACAGGTATATTCTTATCATTGCTCCTTTCCCCCAACTATGCAATTTAATCCATTAAAATTAAATGGTGAATTGTGCAAATGAAGTCTGAGTTTTGGACTCCTTGCTGGAAATTAGTCATTGGTCTGGATTATAGTGTGAGTATTACTTTCTTTGCTGGAAAACACTTCAGCAAGCCAACAGCTAGAGGAGTAAGGTCTTAAAGTCAGATTACATTGCATTCAGAAGTGCAATAAATCCTAAAGATAACCTTAATGTTAGTCCTGTTATCTGTCCCTACTAATAGTGGAAAAGCACAAAATATTTCCTGTTCCTTTAGGGAATGGCTACCTGGGTAAGTGCAAAACAAATGTGGAGGTTCTAAGCATCAGACACTCTAGTGCTTCAAATAGGGAAAAAAGTATTTAGGTGTGCATCTAAACTCAGCTGTGTGATCACCATGCAGTATCAGAGCCCTTCCTGAAAGCCTGATAAATTCACTTGCATTTGTTGGAGAGCTTCCAGAGTGTGTGTGGGTCTTTTCTGGATGCAAAGTTCAGCAACTGGCTTGTGTCCTTAGCATCCACTGGGTACCTCTAGAGTATGGCTCATATCCTGTAGTGACAGTCTGGCTTTGGTCTAGTCTGACCCTGGTCTAGGAGGCCAGAGTTAAATTTTGGGTGGTTATAAGACATAAATATCTTCCTCAGATCTTCCTTTTACAATGATGCTATTCTAATCCCTGCTTTCTCCCTGATGAAGCAAATGGCTGAGAGCAGAGAGAGTGTTATAGCATGGGAATGAGTGGCCTTGAAGTGATTGTGGTGCCTTAACCATGGGGACACATTAAGGAACAAATGACATTGAAGAATATGTCCCTATATATCACTAACTATTTTCTAGATTTCTGAAAGCGTGTTTGCCAGACATATTATTTCACATTTTAGCACAGAAATAAATCAACATTACAACCTGTGGAAAATAGGATTTCTTAAAAGTACTTCCACAACTAGCTTGAGAATTCCAGGGGTTTTGTCCCAGAACATTACCAAGTCAATTTTCAGCTAGTCACATTCCCAAGTGAGCTGCATGTTTTACAGGCAGTACTTTCTCTCCAATCCATCTTTCCCCTATATGTCTATATCCGGCTGATTTCATGATAAAAGAGATTTTTAAGGGATCCCGTTTTGCCACATGGATTTTTATCAAGTGAGGGGTGACTTGATAAAAGTATGATGAATCTAGGTCTCTCTCTGTAGGCAGAAAAGAGCTGAGTTATCAATTTTCCATTTAACAATGAAGGTCTTTACCTAGGAGAACTAAAGGTGAACTGAGAATAAGAATCTGGATGGGATTAAGCCAGGAGCTGTCCTCTTTGCATTCCAAACTATGTAAGCATTATAATCTGGGAGGCGTGGCTTGCAGTTAAAAACAGTCATGGTTTCCAGTCCCACTACATGGGAAAATGCCCTGTACCTGACAAAGAGGAGGATATTCCCAGTCTCTGGGAGTCTTGCACCCTGGACAGTATTCCATCTCTACTGCTCTGCATTTAGAGTTGTAATCTGAATAGCATGAGCATAAGTGACAAGGGGAAGACTATGTAAACCTTCTCCTCTTTCTATTGCGAGGCAAACAGATTACAATTCAGATTCTGTTAACTTGGGTATTATGAATATCACACTTTACAGGAACAGCTGATTTGTTTTTCTGGATCACTCCATTCCCACAGTGCAAATGAATGGTTAAAAAAACATACAGAGGCAATGAGCAATGACTGGGAATCCTGCATCTTCTACTTCAGAAGAAAAGGTCTGAAAGATAGAGCTCATTAAGGTGTTCAAGACAGGAACTGAGTTTTAATATGTGTTCAATGCTGAGCACAGTGTGACACCAAACCAAATCAAGTAGAAATACCATCAAGGTGTATGATAGTAATTTCCTAGTCTATCCAGACCATAAGCTCCAGAAAGAAGAATCTGTGAATGAAATTCATCTCCCACAATGTCAGTGTTCCTGTCTGAGCTACAAACTTTTCTTCTGCAGACAGTGGTGAGAAGCAGGAACTGAAGAGTACAAGTGCTACTTAATCCAACAAAGATTTTTAAAGTAGCTCAGATCAACTGTGCCTTGAAAGTGCCTATTTCTCTCAGCTGACATCAAAGGATACATTATCTGTCTGTCTCTGGGGTTAGATACCCCCATTTGGTCAACTGGATTTTGTCTGAATGAGGGAATAAGAGTTGAAAAGATTTTTATGTACAAATTATTTCTAATATTATAAATGTTCCCTGATTTTTTAAGCCCATTAACATTCATAGTGAGTTCACCAAAAAGGAAGTTCCTCACAGGTTCATTTATTATGCAGTGATTTTTTTCCTCTAAATGACTGATGCTTTTTTCAGCAGAAGAAATACATTACTCAAATTCCTGTTAGTTCTCCATATATATCACACTTTAATATAGGAGCACTGTAGGTATGTTATATTAAAAACACAATGCACTTTAAGCAATTAGCTTTTTACTTTACTTTCTCTAGCAGTTACTTAGGTAACACAGTTATTATTATGTACTGGATATTTTTATGGCCTTGAATGTTTCAAGAGAAAAACAACTTTCATTCTGGTCTGTTTTCATTTGGGTTCCTACATAGTATTTATGCTGTCCAAATATATAATAGAAAAGGAAAATTCTCAGCACTTTAAAGCAAAGGCAATTATCCGAGGGACTGTTAAGAGCTGGTTGAGTATCAGCAGTGTGGTTTGCTCCCATACAAATGAACAGCAATGTCAGCTGTCCATCAGGATCTGGCAGTGCATTAGTCTTGCCTGAATTTAAATCTATCAGTGTGGGTGTTGACATGTCAGCTGGGTGTCTAAGAACCCACCACAGATGGTGGAGACCTGGAGTGAGGTTCAGCTGCCTGCAGACAGATATCCACTGCTTTGGAAACCTTCCCTCTATTCCAGAACAGATGTCAAATAGGTCCTGTGCCATACCTGAGAACCTCATGTGAAGTCTCTCTCTGGAAAAGCTGTAACCTCTTAGTCAGTGGTGTCTAGACAGTTATTCAAGTTGCCAGATGTCTCATTTTGGTCTAATTTAAGATCTTATAAATGGTTTCCAACTCCCTAATTCAATATAGATACAAATGAATTTAATGCCATGTTGGAGTCTTCTAGAGCATCCAGAAGATGGAAGAACTTCTGTAAGGCCTTTATCACATCTCTTAGCTCTTTGCAGATGCCTAGATAGTTCAGGGCATGTCACTTATCATGGCACTTGTGTTTCAGCAAATGATTTCTGTCTGTTACTGACCCCCTTGACTAGCTCTCCACGGCTACCATGCAAGATTAACAAATCCAGCTCCACAGAGCACCTGTATTAGAGACACTGAATCAGACAGAGTGAATTCCATTTCTTTTGTACCAGAAATAACATTTACATGACATACATTCAGCACAGAAACAGCAAGACCCAAGAAAACCAAAAAGACATGTACATGATGGTAATTTATGATGGCTGCCACCAGATCACAAAGCCACTGGAACATGGTGAAATTGTGAACTTCTACTCAGTCCTCAGTTGACTACATCTAAGTCCTTAATTCTAATAGTCTTAGTCACTTTCACTTTGGTAGGTCTGTTTGGGGAGAAGTCAGGTACTGACTGCTCAGAAGGAGTTAGATTAACTCAGCTCTAGCCCTCTGTAACCTAAATATCTTGCCAAGCCTAAAGTTCTTCATAGCTGACGGAGGAACATTGGCACTTCCACAGACCTATTCATGCAATTGCTGGCAGATATATACATTAGCCTGGGAATTACCCTTTGAAAATGCCTGTTTTCTTAACCAGCTGTGCAAGGAGTCCATACTACTCAATCCTAATCCTGTAGGTGGAGTTCTCTGTTACTGTGTACCTCAGTACTTGGCAGTGTCCAGAATGGGATCTGTTGAAGTGTCTTGCAGATATTCTCCCATTTCCCATGTTGACTAAGTATCTGAATTGATAATATGCTAGCTACTCATTTTGCCATAATGTGGACCTGTGAGGTCGCTGGGGTCTACACCCAGACCTAGGATCCAGAAAATGCTGTTGGGTTTGCTTGGAGATGCACAGTCTTAGGCTTGTCCTCTGTTAATGATAGATACAATTTGATGTGATGAATCCATGCTTTTCTCTTCCCCAGCATTATTAATCATCTTGGCTTTCCCATCAAACATCTGTAACTATCCACACAAGATTTACTGTTTACATGCAGCTCTGCATTATAGAAGCATCCTGTACTGCTATCTGAACAACCTCGATTGATACATTGATATGACTGAGGGATGGTAAATATTGAAGGATGATAACAGCAGGAAAAAAATACAGGAAATCTTTCCTACTGTAAAATATTTGGTTTTGACTAAAGAAGGGTCACAAAAAGTGGCCACATTTTGAAAGATACACAAAAAGTATCACCACTTGTAATGAAGATAAGTGTACTTATTCCTTGTATTTTACTTCTCTTTAGCCACTGTAATAGACATAAAAGTACATAAAATGCCATTTTCTGTCTATTACAATCAAAGAAAAACATATGAGATGTTTAGTTTGGGAAATCAGTTTCAGTCTGCTGTAACCTACTATTTATTCTAAGTGGAGTCCAGCACTGCACACTGCTTTATGAGTTCACAATTTATCCATGTGCTGCAGTCTAACAAAATAAAATAATATGAAAAGGTTGGAGAAAACAAATTGCCAGTAAAGCATAAAACATGATTTTCTTTGGAGAGTGAGATTCACTATTTGCAACTAATTTAAAAATTACCAAAGTTTTAATTTCTCTCTTGGCATCTACACTTGTACACAACTGACATTGTTGGGGAAAGACATTTTATGTTCTGTAGTCTGTGGTTCTGTAGTTTTGCACGAAAAAGGACCCTCTAATTCTCTAGTGGTAGATGAACAAATGATATATCACTAATCCATTTTTTGTGAAAACTTAGAACTGGTTGGCTGCACTCATCTTAACAATGCAAGAATTCATCACAGTGTAACACCTTCCAAGGAGGCAGGCAGTCGTCGCTGTCATATTACTTGGAAGCATCTAAATGATCATTGTTTATGCACTGCAAATGGGGACACAAGCCCTGCCACTAATTTTTAAACCATATTTTTTTTTCCTAATACGATATGGAAACACAAAATGTGGAAGATGTATATATAGTTACTATCTTTCTTTGTCATGAACAAGAGCATTAAGAATTGACTTTTCCTTCTGCACAGATTCATGCACAGACATGTGAAATGAAATGTGATCTATCTTCCAGCTGAAAGAGCAGTGTGAATGTATTTCCTGCTCAGATTAATCTTCCAGAGGCTGGTAATGTAAACTTTCTGTGTATTGGAAAAAAAACCTAGTCTTTATTGAGTAGAAGCTTAAACATCAAATGGAAGGAAGTAGATTTTAATCCAGATTTACAAGGTGACATTTCCATTGAATAGAAGTTGTGCAGCCTTCAAATTAACAATTTCTGTTTGAGTCTAGCTATCCTTCTAGGTACCTGATGATACCATGGCAATGAGTATGATATGAACTATGTATTAATATATCTTATAGACCATAATCTCCTTAGTGCACATCTGATTCATAGAGCCTAGCTCCAATGCCAAGAATTATGGTTACATTTAGACATCTACAAATTTGATCTCTGAATTAATTCAACCTCAGTGGGAAGAAGGGGGTAATTCAGATTCTTGTCTTCTCTAAATGAGTATTTTGAGCAAGCTCTGGAGGTGCTATCTCCATCTATTGGTAAAGGAATGAAGTGATAGCTCAGACTTTGATTGTAACACTAGAAACATGAAAAGCTAGGACAAATAAATCCCACTTCATGTTTATCTGCTTTGATAGGGCACAGATGTGCAAACTTTAGCCTAGATATCTTACCTTTCTTTACCCTAACAGCCAAGTTCAGCAATCACATAATTTTTCAATGTACACCAAATGAAGACCAATGACTGTGACGTTTCTTCATCTTACTGTTTGCTGAAAGTCTGGTGGTTAGGAGTGGATTCTATCTACAGGTTTTGTATTCCCAACCTCTCCAGTGGTGATCCATTGTACCATTCACACCCGTAAGACTTTTCTGGAAATGAGATGATGACTCTCAATGGGTCTTCACACCCATGAGGTAAAGGGAGTTCAACTAGTACTAAAAAGTCCATTTTAGAATATGATCAAGGAGGCGCTGTGTTCCATGAGACATCACTCTTCAGGCAAGGCAGAAACTGCATGGCAGTCAAGATTTGTGCATTTTATTTGACAACTAATTAATGTAGACTTCTGTGGTTCCTGTCACTGCAACACTTTCCTTGCCCATGCTAGTCATGGTCTGAGCAGCAGGCAGACCTATTCTACCTGAAGACAGAGGCAACCACTGTAACAAAGCTCTGTCTTAGCAACCACCTCACGCATGTTCAGAATGCAATGGGTCAGATACAGCAGCATGCACAACCATTCACCTGGGGGATAGAATAATATCACCATTTTTAAAAACAGGACTCTGTCAGGTCTCTCAGGAGGGTTCTGACAGCTACCATCATTCATCCACCTTTGCCACCTGGAACTGGTGACCATGAGGGAAAAAATGATCGCATAGACTTAAACTTAGATATTGCTGCAAGACAGAAACTGAGATTAAACAAAACTTGATACTAAGCAAATGCTAATTTTGGAGAACCAATCAAAGCCTAAATCTAACACCAAATCACCACAACAAATGTGGTAAAACATATTTATTCATTTTGCATATTGCATCCAAACAGCTAATAATTTGCATGTCTAAACATGCAAAATGTAAAACTGGAGGAGCTGTACATTTCAGGAATCATATGCTGATTTACATCACACAGAGTTATCAAACCGAACAGCACAGCATCTAAGGGTTTTGTGGTAGTAACCTGTGGGAAGCCAGTAGGCTTCTAAAACCTTTGTGCAAGCCTGTCATCTTCAGCCCTAATAGTGTGACCCAAAATTCCAGGGTTATGGTGTATTTTGTAGGCTCATTGTTTGTATCTTATCCTATGGCTTCAGTATGCAGAAGATATTTGGAAAATTAATCTCAGAACTTTAAACTCTCTCAGACTTATACCTTCTGGATTTTATTCTAGGGTCTCTTGAGGAAAAAAAGGTCTTGAGGATAATCATCCTATCCCAGGAAAATTGTGCTATCATGGTGTATATTTAACAGTTTGAGATTGTGGACCAAAAGGAGTCTAACAAAACTGAAATGAAAACTTCACTTTTAGGAGTGCCCTGGAGGATTCCCTGGCCAATTCAGATCAATGTCTGAATACAGTCCTGTTACTTTTAGTCTTTTATAGTTAAAATGCAAAGCAGATGATATATTTTAAAGTCATATTTTCTATTTCATGTAGTTTTGGAGCAGCTCACAACTGATTTATTTATAGGGTTACCATCACATTTTTTCACTGTAACAAAAACCATAGTACAATGGAATAAAAAAGTTAAAAAGAGACTTTAAGTACATTGGAATTTATTCCTAAGAAGGGTAGTTCAGGGTATTTTCCTCATGGGAATTGAGACTTTATCTGCTTTTACTTTAAAGAAATCAGAAGGGACTCTAAAAGAACATTTTCCCACAAAGTGTGACACAGTACATTCCCCTCCCCAGGGTAAAGAGCATAAAAGGTGTTCTTTCTCAGACAGGGTGCATGCTCATCCACTAATTTATGCAGCCACTGTACTGTGTGTGAATGCAAATCACCCATGAATGCCATGGCCAATTTCCCAGTGCCTGTCTCCATAGTATGCATGTGCATTATGTATTATATGTTTAATAGTGCATCAGCTCCCTGGTGAAAAATCAAGAAAACCTCCATGTCCTCCCAAAAGAAAATGCGGAATTATTTTATACACGTCCAGCCAGGTCAGGCTGCAGTATGTTCTCGGGAGAAATTCCAGCTGAATTAAGACACCACTGCTGTACAGTGATATGGTGGATACAGAGATACTTGGGGCAGCTCAAACACAGGAAGCAGCATGGCTCTATCAGCATGGTGCTCTCTGTAGACTAATTAGTCCTGCTAAGAAGCTGGACTATTAAGTCCATGCTAAATGCAAATCTGCGCCTTCCCCTTGGGCTGTGCTGAATGAGCTCTGCTGAGGAAGGCTTTTCTGTCTGGAACCAGGGACCTCTAACAGCTACAAAAACCTATGAAGCTGTAAAGCAAAAGGAGATTGGCCAGCAAGACAGGGGCAGTTTTAGGGAGAGAGCCCAGGAAGGCCTGGGAGCTCATTTCCATTGCTCCAGGCACAGGACTCAGAGCTGAATGATACTGCAGTGTCTTCATTGCTCCACATGCCCTTGTGGGATTTGAGACTATGGGGATGCTTACACCAGTTTTTAGTTCACTGGAAGAATATATAGCTGCTTTCTGGAGATGAGGCATCATCCTTGAGGTGAGAGAAAAATATTGGAAGACAACAGCAGCTCTGGGCACTTGGCAAAATGAAATTAGAATGCAAAATTACAGAAAGAACTGCTAGTATTTAGCCTACAAGACACACAGACAAAATAAAGATGGTGAAGATGAAACTTAAACAAGTGTTTTGTCCATCATTGTACAAAGACAAATGAGAATGAAGCGAAGAATAAGAATACCAAAGCTTACACCGTGTTGCATTGTCCTCCAGATAGTCCTCTGGGAAGCAAGAGGGAAACAGATTCAGGGAACAGAAAAACAAAACAAAACAAAACAAAATAAACCACAGGTTATACCAAACAGGCAACCACAGAGAAGATAACAAGTCTTTATAAGCAGTTGATTTTAAATGAGAAACTTTAGATCATGCTTTACAGAAGCAGGTGTGCTCAGGAGTTAAAATTATTTAATTTTTGACAATTTTTAAAATTTACTGATCTTCAGGTGTACTTGCTAGATGCCTGGACTAAGATTGTCACTTTTTGGCACTTTGTAGTAGAGGGATAAGGAAAGATTTCTCTGAGCTGTTCAAATATATACTTTAGGATGAGATGAATTGCACTTTAGAAATATGTGATCTAAAATCAGTTGCCTAAACCCATGCTTAGATAACTGAATGAAGGCCTTTATTTCTCTCTGTTAACAGTAAAAATGACAGTCATCTGGGCTCAAATCAAGGTAACTGATTCTAGGTGTCTGCACTATGGATTTCTATATGGAATCAGAAAAGTCCTCTTTTTTGCTACTGTTACAGTCAGTAAAAGGTTATAGAGTTATTGAAATGTAGGCAGAGCAAGTCAATTCAGCAGCTCTGAGATATTCCATCTTATTTCCAACCAGGTCTCCTGTAACCTTGCTTTCACCTTTGAACATCTTGAAGAGCACAGGCATCTCAAAGAGCATTAGGTGACTGTATTTATGTAGCCAAATTTCACATGGTGCAACCTACAGAGAACAGCTGGGGCTCAAGTTCTGTTCTCCCACTTGGATACCTCATAGTGAACATTCTCTGGAGTGTTCTATCCAGACTTCAGATGCCAGTCCAGGGGAGCATAAGCATCTCAAATTACTGTTCTATCTTCCAGCTCAGTTAGATGACTTAAATACTCCAAGGCATTTCAGTTTTGTCTATCTGCATGTGGATATTCCAACTGAGTCTTTTACTTCCCAGCCTTTGAGTGATGTCTGTGACAGATGGGGTGAATCACTCTCCAAAGATGTGTGTCTCTCCCCATTGACTTCAGAAAGAGCCTGACTTTTAGGCCCAGTGCTGTGAAGATGTCATTGAATTGTCTGAGCACAAGTATCTTGAATTGCTTGAGCTTCTCTAATATATTCAAGCCAGCTCCCTTCTGCTGCTCCAGAGGTGTACTGGTCTTGAGTCCTCTGCTGGTCCTATATTTCAGACACCCTAGAATGTCTCAGATGGTGCTTTTCATCCATGTTTAGACAAGTCTCTCAAGCTCTACATAGCTTCCTAAATACATCAGATGGTTTAAAACCTCACATACCACAGCTTTTGGGGGATATTTAAATTTTTTCACATTTATTATCATTAATTTTGATCTATTTCTTATTTGTTAAGCCTGACTTGTTATGGCTATGACAGTAACACACAGAAATCACTTTCCCTCCTTTTGAAATGGAATAGCTGGATTAATTGCTCAGGCAAGGATGAAGGAGCACTTTCTCAGATGGATTCAGTACCTGGTGATTTCAGCATAGGCTTCTTATGAGGGCAACACACCTGATAAAATATGCCCAACTGAATTAAATTTATAAGTGGGGATATGAGCAGGACTAAAACAGAATTCGGTTCAGATATGCTGCATGTTTGTATAACATTGAGATGCAGAGGAAATGTTTTCTAAGCTTGGTTTCTTCTGCTGTCAAAGACAGATAAAAGCAGAATGGTTTGTCACTACTTCTGAAGTTTTTGTAACTGTATGTTTGGACTTTGTGATGACAGTTTAAAGCCAAGTGGTCTGACAGTGTTTCATGAACACAAATTCCAGAATAGACTTTTAAAAGCATTAATATAATGCTGAACAGTCTTCTGAATCACAAGAAAAAGCTTGTTTCTTATATCTATAATAATCAAAATGGTCTTTAAGTGTTTGAAAATACCAACAAAATACTAACATTGCAGTGTATTTATATGAAGTAAGCAACAGAAAATGATCAGTGTGTAGACAAGAAAACTGCTGTGCATGGGGTCCTCCTTACATCCTGTTAACAATGCAAGGGTTAGGAGTATCCAAATGAAGCTGGTCCTCCAAGCTCTGGCTATAGTTAATGAAGAGAGATACGTCATTCCAGGAATGGTTCAGCACATGGAAAGCTGAGGCTCTAACACAGGTTAAATGGTGTTTCTGTGAGGCAGGAGTGTAGCATTTATATCCTTCTGGATAAAATTACCCAAGATGGCGTGAGATGCAGGCAGTGACCTTTCCCAAGAGCTGCTAAGGGATTACAGCTCTGAAATAAGGCCGTCTGCTCTAATCCACATTAACTACCTTTCCTAGCTCCACTGAGATCAGCAGGCATCTCTGAACTGAGAGATGGTTGGTCCCAGCCCAGAAGGAGACAACACATTTATCACTGCCATTTGAAGATGGATTTGATACCAACACTCATCATTAACAGACCATAAATAGTAATTATTTTAGATGCCATCAGCAAGAACAGGAAATAGAAATTTGATTTGAACATTTTTTAAGTTAACAGCGGCAATACTAAACTCCTTGTTTTTTTCCTGAAATAATGCATGAACAAAACTAGTTAAATCATATGGAGATAAGTTCCCCTTTCAAAGTCTAGAAGTCATAAAGAATTATCTGCATTAGCAACTTTCACTAGTTTCAGCCTTTAAAGGCTGGCAACATAGGACACATCTCTGCTTTATTCAGTGCGCTGCTCAGTAATTTTCAGGCTGGTATTTTAAAAAGGATATGAATGTGTTCAGAAGTGTTCTTCTTATGTCAATATATAATGTATCTTAAACCTTCCTTTTTCATTACAAACATGCTCAAACTGTTCTTACATCATCAGACTAATCCAAGCTGAGCCATGCTTCCAGCCCCTTCCTTTTTATGCTCTTCCTCCCATTTCAGCTGTTTGCAACCTTTAGATTTGACAAAGCATGATTGAAACCTAAAGGCTTTGGTGACCTTTCACTTCACCTTGGCCAACTCTACATTAAGATCCAGGCCTCTGCTCTGAGCAACGCAGAAGGACTGCTTCTCTGAATCTAAAGTGAAAGGGTAAAATTAAGATCCCACCAAGTATAGATTGAGTATTGTTAGTCAGATTTTTAGCCTGAGATGTTGCACTATGATCCTGCTGTGGTAGGATCTACAACGGAGGTAAGCATCTTCTCTGCTTCTCCTTTTAGGATAACCAGGCTACAATATTTCCAGAAGTGGAAAGAACTAACAAATGTTGCTTTTTGCTGCAGGGTAATCCCATGTCTTGACTAGAAATGCCATGTTATTTTCCTATTGAGTTGCCATGAAAATTGACAGAATAGAGTACATAGAGTACAACATAGACAGAAGTGATTGGAAAGAGTTGGCACTGTGAAAAATTACTGTGACCATCACATGAATTTGATGAATGATGGCATCAAGAAGATACCTGGGTCCTCATCTGCATTGGTATATTTGGGTACTCTCTTTGGCAAGACAGACCAGTGCTCTGCAAGTGTGCAGCAATAAGCTGAGGGCACATGATACAGTTTTTTTTGAATCAGAAGCTCTTCAGTTTTGCTCATCGGCTTTCCCTTGATGATTGCTGGGATGGTACTAACATCTGTAGCAATTGTCCCTCTATAAATCTATAGATGTATAAATAGCAGGAACGTTGAAGTCTGAAATGTGAATCCAATGATTGGCAGTAAAGAAAATAATCTTATGTTAAAGTATTTTTTTTTCCAAAATGATTAAATAAGTAAAGCAAGATTAACTGAACTTTTAGCTGATTAAAGTCACTTGTTGAGATGGATAGAAATAAAGTGGTGGTAATTTTTTAACTAAGTAAAGAAGTGAAACAAATCAAAGTGCCTTTACAAGGGTGTAAATTAAAGAACTAGGTGATAAAAAGGGCCTTAATACGTAACTTTTAATATAAAATAAAATAAAACAATTGTTGCAGACCACTTTTGATACATAATTTATACTGCAAAGTACCTGCAAAGGCTATGTCTTTTCTGGCCTCTAGGAAAGAGTTTATTCTCTTCTAACAAGTCTAATATGTAAAAATTGAGCCATACTGCTCTCCTACAATGAAATTCTATACCGCTTCCAGTGAAGAAAAAAAGCTTTACTAGAACAGCTGGCAAAGAAACTATAAAGAGTGATTATAAAATTAGTAAATCAGGAGATGGGCACCTTGTAGTATATAGCCAAGCCTTTTGTACTAATCTGAAAATGGAATATATTTTGCCTTACCAGCCTATCCAAATTTGTGCCAGCAGCAGTTGTAGGTCGCTCCTCTGGGTTATATGGTCTAAACCGGTTATTGACATTTTCAGGGACAGAACGGGAAGATCTCAGGGCAGGTGCTGGTTTAGGCTGGCCACATCCTTGGAAAACCTGAAAAAAGACATTCTTGGTTATATGTTGGTTATATGAAAATAATAAAAAAAGGAAAGCTGGTATTTTGTAGCCTCTTTATTCTATCCTTCGTACACTTGAAACAAGGTTTGATTGACATTTTTATACTATATTATAGTGAATTGAGTGCTTTGCCTGCATTAAAACTCAGGTTAATAATTCAGCATTATTAATCACTTGGTGAAGGTATAGAAACATATAGGGACCTTAAAACCCCCTTATTTAAGAAGGTGATTATTATGAGAAATTAACATCTGAAAGCATCTTAATTGCTGTCTTTCCAGGAAGAAAAATGCACAAAAGGATGTCCTTTGTGGCAGGACATAGCTGATAACTGTTTTCAGTTTTGTTAAAATGTGGTATTTACCCAGAATTACAGGTCATCCATAATCCCCACCTACAGCTCTTTCTACCTTGCAATCTTATTTGTAGTCTTAGAGAAAAGGTCAATGATGAAATAATCCTGTAACTGGATAGCTTTCTTATTTCCTACCAATCTCTCCCTAGAAGAGGGGTGAGGCAGACTGAGTGGGCAACAGTGATAATTATTTTCTGCTAGTGTGTTTGTTTTCTGGGTATAGAAAATAATGTTTGCGGTTATGAAATTTTTCATATACTTACATTTGGAAAAAAGTTTCAGTGTTGTGTATCTGGTAGGTACTAAAGGACACAGAGGATACTTTTGACTACTGGATATCAAGCATATTTCCCTGAGGCATCTTCACACAAGCTGCACATCCAAAAAGAGGTAGGATATCCATGGAGTTAAAATTTTCAAGTGCTCTCATGAAGTAGAATGCTAGTGTTTGCCTTCACACCAACTTTTTCAGTTTTAGAATCACCCTTCTGATTTTGTGACCATTGTATTTTGGCTGTTTCAACATTTTGCCTCCATTCAAAAGAAAAAAAAATATTCAGAATTTCTCGTAAGATATATTATACAAAAGCCTAATGCCATACACAGACTGTTTGAATGAGCTGTGTGGGGGTGAAAAATATGCATATGTTGTGTTTTGATTGTGGGACCAAATTGCTCCTTTTTGTGTGGTTATATTGGTTTCTGTGGCCAGGTTTTGGTAGCAGGGGGACTACAGGGGGGGCTTCTGTGAGAAGCTGCCAGCAGCTTCCCCCATAGTCTGCAGAGCCAATGCCAGCTGGCTCCGGGACAGTAATGCATCTGTGATAACACATTCCAGGAGGAAAAAAAAAGTCATTGTGCAGATGCAGTCATGGCCAGAGAAGAGTGGGGTGAGAACATGTGAGAGGAACAGCCCTGCAGACACCAAGGTCAGAGAAGGAGGGGCAGGGGATGCTGCAGGCACCAGAGCTGAGATTCCCCTGCAGTCTGTGGTGCAGCCCATGGTGGGGCAGCTGTGTCCCTGCAGCCCCTGGAGGTCCATGGGGATACAGAGATCCACCCTCAGCCCTTGGAGGACACCCACACCAGAGCAGGTGGGTGCCTGAGAGGAGGCTGTGACCCCGTGGGAGGCTCGTGCTGGAGCAGGGTCCTGGCAGGGACCTGCAGACCCATGGAGAGAGGAGCCCGGGCTGGAGCAGGTTTGCTGGTGGAACCTGTGACCCCGTGAAGGGACTCACACTGGAGCAGGCTCTGCCTGAAGGACTGCACCCTGTGGAAGAGTGACCCAAGTCCATTGTGCAACTTCTGCTTCTTGCAGGGTACATTAAATTGGCTCTCAGTTAGGTTTCCTGATGTTAATTTAGAGGCCCCAAATGATTCAAAATTTGCTGAAAGAAGCTGATTCATACTCAATGTATGTCCAATCATCAGATCTGCTTTGGCTCTAAGTCCAGCAAGTCAGCTGTTGTATGGCCATTGGGATTTTTAATTTATGAGTGGAATACTGTTTGGTCTGGTTTGAGAATATCTGTTTTGAGAGTTTCAAGCCTCCCTAGTTCTGAGGACTATTGGACAACAATTAATTTAACTAACCAAGAAAAATTATTTTAGCTTGTAAAGCTCTAAACCTTTCATCAGGAAAGAATCTTTTTTTTACTGTGTGAAGAAAATTCAACTAAGATTAATATTCAAGACTTGTACATGATTGTATAGGATACTGTACAATTTAAAGGGTGAAATCTATATGTTATGAGCATGAATTATACTTACAAAAGTTTACTCAAGTTTCTTCTGACTTGGGATAAGTTATGCACTGAAAACATAATTGTTTATTTAGATATCGACAAAATCCCATTTACTCAATTAAGCAACTGGGTATTTGCCTACAAAGCAAGCAACCATTATCCAAAACATACAACTAGATTCTCAGGAGAAAGGAAAGTGAGGGAATGTCTCCTTAAAAGTCCCAGTGTGTGATTGTTAAGCTACTTGTATGACCATGTGGTGCAACTGCAAGTGTACAAAATTTGTATTTCATCTTTCTTATGATGTACTGAAAAAAACCCAACAGAGACTTTGTGGCATTTATCTTCATACAAATAGTTGCAGTAAATGGTTTTATAGAAACAAATTTACATACAGTCAGACAATAATAGACGTGGAAACTAGACAGTAATATTTACCTCACAGAAAAAGAAATAACTTGCTTTTTAAGTGACCTAATGGAAATGCAGTAAGGATACAATATTCAGTAAATGAATTTTGAGTGCAAAAGAGACATTTTTTAATTTGCATCTTGGTACTAAGTGACAGAACACAAAATGTAAAGATGGTACTGTTATTAACAAATGCTTCCTAAGAAGAAGCACATGAAATACTTTCTTTACAATGCTACTCAGAGGTATTGAACAATTTCTGGAAAAATATTTAGGTGTTTCATTACACATGCTGTGAATTGGTAGCATAAACCCACTCTCTAATAAATTGTATTTTATATATAATTGGTGCAGTCCCATTTCATCTGAATTTAGAGAATAGATTCCATTTGAAATTAAGAAAGCTAAATTTAGTTGTCATCATGTATATGTCTACATTTAAGCTATACATATAAGATAGCGGAGATCATAAGCTTCCTTCTGTTCTTGTCTCATCAGCATCTACAGTAGTTTGAGATGTTCTGGGATATCTGAGATGCCTGTTAAGATTTTATAACACGAAACCATTCCCCACTGAACTGCAGTTAAAGCTCAAATGGACCAAATCTCTATGGTCAGGGATATGAACCAAGCCAGGAGAACAAGCCAACAGAGCCAGTGGAGAATTAAATCCCTTGAGCTGACTAAATGGAAGTATCTACTTCAGGACTAGGATGTAGATACCATAGGAAAAAAGAGCCCTTTTCCCAGGAGAATTTGTAGCTTTGAGTTTTTGCAGAAGATGTAGTTTGTTCTCTGTGAAACCTTGGGTCATACTGTTATTTAGTCATGTGCTAGTGCTCAGTGTTTCCAGTTGAGTGTCTCTATATGATTCTGCTCCATTGACTCTTCAGATAGAATAGCATTGATTTTTTTACCTGAAATGCCATTATATTTTTCCTGCACAGAGCTCTGGAAAGAACACAGATAAATGAAGAGGTTTTCTTAATATGAAACTTGTGGACTATTTTAAGAAGAACCTTGGATGTAGTTCTGTGAAGATATCCTCCTTATAAATAATGCATAGGTAGTCTGCTATGTCATGGAGCTCATTCATCCATTTAGCCGAAGTAATTGCTGAGAAGGAACATATATTTATAGGTTAAAATGGGACATCCATCAGCCCAGATAAAAGCAGATTTAAGACTTACTAAGGGGAAACTCAGTTATGGGATAGACTATATGAAAGTGGAAAAATCTGGTCATGGCAGCCAAATGACTCTTCCAGGAGTCTAACATACTTGTATAGGACCAGACCATTGCAGCAAATAGTTCAATGTGTTGTGTTTTGAGCAGCAAGCAATGGAGACATGATTATGCTGATGCAATCAGATTAGGGAATTTCTCAATTTTGAAAAAAAATGGATGTTATAACACCTTTTGTGCTGTTTTCTGAGTTTTCTTCCACTTATGAATGAGCAATCTCTGCAGATATCAAAAACCAAACATTCACGTTTTTAAAATGGAGCAGATGTAGCATTCACTTTTTGACTTGAAGCAGGAATCAAAGGTGTTGGTACCGACAGCCTTGTGGGAAAATTGTGAAGGCTCTCAAAACATGCTTGTTTTGGCCAAGATTGAAATGAGCATTTATGTGTTATGACTCTGAATATGACTTCCTGAATTACCTCAGGGAGAATAAGGATGAGAATAAGGTAAATATATGCTATGACTAAGTCTTGGATATGAGCTGAACCTTGGGAAACAATGCACAAAATGTAAAAAATTTTGCCTGAGAAATAATCAACATGTTGCTGAGCACTGAATTTGGCACTATATTGTTCAAATACCAAAAAAGTGTCACTGGAGAATAACAAAGAGATTTCAATAAAGAGGATATCTTGTCTCAGCTATTAAAAGCAGAAATCCAAGGTAAATCTACTGCACCACAACTTCTGCCAGAGGCAACCTTCAGGGAACGTTACTGTAGTCTGGCAAGACCCAGGCCACAGGGCCTATTTTTTAAAGGTACTGATGTCTTGGGAGGCATCTCAGGCAGCCCAGGCTGATGGTTTTGCACCCTCTGTGATGTGGATTGAGGAAAGTACTCTGTAAGAATGGCTGCAGGTGTTAGATGATGAATCTGTGGAAACCGGTTTTGATGATCATCAACCCTTGTCTTCTCTTGGAGAAGGGAAACTTTGGGTATATTTAGAGCACATAGAACCTTCCAGCAGAAAGGCCTTGGGCCTTGGGGTGTGACTTTCTATACCATAGCTCTTTTTTGACAAGCATCTCCAGTTGTCACAGCTGTCAGGAATGGTACTTTTCCTAGGGCAAAATAAGGACCTTGTGTGGCTGTCATTAAGGGACACGACAGTTGTGCAAGGTGAGCAGTCAAGAAGCCTAGAGATTTGTGGTCAGACTTCCTAGACAGCCAGTGTTGAATAAAAACTGCTGAGAAATATCAAGAAAACAAGAAAGATTGCAGCCTCAGCATGAATTGGAGGATCTTAACATAATACTAGCACATGTTCAATGTGAAGTGTGCTAGAAGAATCGACTGTAATCATCACAAGAAACAAGAAAAGTTAATGGCCTAGGAACAGAGACACTCCATTTTATGCAGTGAGAGGTACTGGAATGTGTCTGAGTCTGAATGTCCTTGGTCAGCAGGACAAAGATAGAAGAGGTGCATGTGTTATCTCCATAATTCTCTGTCTCAGTATTGACATGCAGCTATCAAAAGAGGAAGACAGAGGGTTTGTGTCTTCTAAGGAAATGAAAGACAAAGAGTGAACCCAAGTGATAAGCCTTGACTTTCTGCACTGATTAATTGTTAAGTCATTGGCTTTTTCTTGGACTTTTGGAATAGGGCAAATTTATATAACTATTTGAAACAGGAGAACTGGATTTTGAATTAAATAAGCTCTGGGTCTTCTGCCCACAAAGAGGATGAAGTAAGTGAGAGCTCCTTGAGGAAGAAACCTTTTGTTTTCATTTTTCCCACTCCTTTTAAAAGAAAAAACAACATTATATAACATGGCCAAAAATTCTACTGAATTGAAGACTCTACATAGACTTTTCTCCCAGACATCAACCAGGTTTTTAGGTAGAAAAGATGCATGTCAGTGATCAAAAACAATCTATGTGTATGTGGGTGTTGTAAACATAACATTATTAGTGCATCATCATTTTCCACTTTAAAAAGGCACCGACTGACTTGTGGAAAAATAGCTATGATTCCTAGTCACCACATTTTCCAGTAGATACTGTCAAATAAAAGGTACAAAATTGTCTGAAGAATGAGAAAATAGAAAAGATCATGATTTCAACACCCTGCTTGAAGCTTTCTGAGTGGCATCTCAGGTTAATTGATGAGAGTGGCTTTTCTCCTGCATTAGGTCTGCAATTGCATCCCATGCACCCCATTACATCTGGTGAGGTATCTGTCATTTCCACTGAAGCTCCAAATGGTCATTATGTATAAGGGGGAAAAATTAGATGACAGAGGACGGATTCAAAGTCTGCTTGTAATGATAATCTCTGCAGGTCTGACCTGGCATAGAAGAGGACAGCACTATACCCAAAGCCTTTGACTTTTTTTTTAAGGGTAAAGTGTTTCCATGTTACATGAAAAAGAGGGCTATAACCTAGGACATCAAGGAAGTCACATTTGAGGAGAATAATGGTCTACAGAAAATTTACAAAGGTCCCTCAAGGATAGACAGCTCTGTTATCTATGAAAATATAATGAAATAAATTTTGCTGATATAATTTCTTTTCTGTTCTGCAAGATTGAAAAAAATATTGTCTAAGGTTTCTCTTAGAGGAAAAACTTCTGCATTGCAAATGGCATTGCTATTAATCTTTACAGCAAATAAAATATTTTTGAGGGACAGGAGAATCAGTCTGCTCTGCTACAAACAAGTAGTGAGATGAGCTCATGCCAAAGCATCATTGGACTCTGGCAGGGGATGTAGCTTTCCAGCTAATGGAAAAACTGTGAAAACCAAACAAGTAAAAAGGAAAACGAAATACACCTAGGCCTGCGGTGAGCTTTAAGTGAAAATATTTTTGTTTCTTTTTTGAGGTAAGGGCTGAGTTTGCTGAAGCTAACCTTTAATTCCCAAAATATTTGAGAGAATTTGGCTGTTAAACACCTTGATCACTGGTGCCAGAATAAAGTCTCAACCTGCAGGATGCTGACTGCTTTTAAAATCCAAGGAATGTCATGTAGGTTGAAAGCAAAAGGCATATTGAAGGAAACTTTTAGCAACCTGCAGCACTGGGGCCATAAAAAGCATCTAATTTTGGGTTGACAGGAAGAATGTAAACCTCAGGCCCCTGCTTTTTGTCTCGACCTTTTTTTCCCAGCTACAGCAGCTTCCTTCCAAGCAATGGAAAATCACTGACTTAGATGGCAGTCTGGCCAGCACCTAACTGACTACTGGGAGTTAAATGGGAGATAGAAGCTCCTAATGCAGATAGCTTGGCAAACTGTTGACTTTAGAATTTCAGCCACAGTGCACTGATGAATATTAAGGCAAAGCCATTAATTGTTGACAATGGGCTCAACAGCACCTGCTACTGAATTCAAAGGATCTTATTAACATGGGGTTCAGAGGTGGTGGTGATCTGTGTATACATACACACATTAAAAATGGAAAGGAGGCAGCCGCTATCATTAGCTCTGTTTATCTTTGTGTCAGAATCCAGACAAAACTCTATCAAACTGAGGTCTGGTAATCAGAGACCGGCCAATGTAGTATTTCCCTAGAGTGGCTATTAAAGGAGGTCAAATGGAACATTTTGTGTATTCACCTCAAACACATTGTGCTCAGTCTGACCTAGATAAATCAAAATGTGTTTGGAAGTTAATATTGAGAATCACAGATGAGACACGAGTGGAAGTTACCAAGTGTATTCTGCAGGATAATGCTTACAGAGTTACCAGTGGTTTTTAGAACCCTCTATTTTCCTCAAATCTCTTACAGCTATTAATTTGAAGTTTAATAAATGGTGGCTTTCTCCCTTCTCCCTTCCTGTCCCTTTTGCAAAATTCAAGCTTGTTTAACTAGGTGAGGAATTCAAAGTCAGTCTGGTGAACTGTTGAACAAGCAAAAGTAATTTCTGGTGGTCTGGACAATCTTTTTTAAAGTCTAGACAGAAAAATTGGGTGGAGATGTTTTTCCCCCCACTTGTGACATTCAACAACAGAGAAGGCACAACTCACACAGTACCTTTGCTGACACCTGCATGCTGTTCTCTTGCATGTTCATGATGGCTTCAGAAATCTTGACATCAATAGGATCCATGACTGATTCAATGTTGAATGGTCCCTCTAATCTCTCCGCTACCAGAAGCATAGCATCTGTTAAAACACAAAGCAGCCATTCCCTTAAAGAAGGGATACCTTTGGGTTCCTAAGGCAAACCAGCATTGCCAGCTGTAGGTGTGGATACTGAGCACTCCTCAGCAGGAGTCTGGGGGGATGTGTGGCAGCAGCACTGTGAAACCTGCAGGGCAGCTTCCCAGCTGTCAAAAATATCTTCCCCTACTGCTGCCACCACAGAAAGAGGAATAAAGACTTTAAAAGTTAGATTAATATTAGTTGCCATAGCATTATCGAGCTTGGGGTAAAATTATTTTACACAGCTTCTCAAAGCAGCCAGTGCTCTGGAGTGTTCTTACGCAATCTCCTTCCCAAGAAAAAGCAGGATGATAGAAATGAATCCTTGGGGTATGTTCTTAGAGTTTGTGTGAGATGATGAAAGTTTTGATATGATCTATCAGGGTGTTATAATTAAAGCAGCTGTTCTTTCTGACCTTAATGATCTCATTTTCCTGCAATATGAACAGCAGATGAATATTGGATTTCTGCCATAGTATATAGGTATAAACCATGTTTGCCTTGCTACATTTTCAAAACATGGCTGTAAGTTGTATGTAGAAACATATATTGTTTGTATGTTTTTGATTCAAACAAAAAAGTTTGCTTAACTTCCATTAGAACCCCTCTGCAAAGTAATTTAATCTTCTGATGAAGTAAAAAACAAGCAACTGAACAGAAATTCATGGCAGTAAAAAAGGTTTTGCCACAAATCAGATATATTTGTCTATACACCGACACAAATTTGTCATAATTTATGTGGTAATAGCCATGTGATAAACTGGATTTACAGTATATCCTTTGAGCAGCATATTCGATCCTTGTCTCCTATGTTAAAGTTTTCAGCAACTAATTAGCTTTAAGCAGATGACACTTGTAACTTTAACATGATAAACAGAAATCTTCACATGCTCTCTTCTTTATACATCAGACTCAAGCTCCAGAAAGTACCAAGCAGACTTCCTTCCAAAACAGACCCATGCCTGCTTTGCTGTTGTAAGCACCAGTCCCACAGCAGCTGTGGGGAGAAGGCATGGAGCTCCCCATAGATCTGACAGCAGTGCTTGTTAGCTTTACACTCGGCTGCAAGCCACAGAGGTTTGTTCCAAGATGGACATGTTCTTCTTCCCCATGAAAGCACAAGCGCATGGAAGTATGGGAAAAAGTGGCTGGTGTCTCACTTTAGCAGTTGAGACAAACACCTCCATGCACAGCCTCACCCAAGGACTGCATTATGCTGTTTATATGCTGTCAGTGCATACCCAGAAATCCCACTGAAACTGCAATTGCTCGGCATGTAGCACGTAAGCACTTTTGCAAATTTGCATCTAATATTTTACAGCACTTTTAGGCTGGGAAGAGTGTAATGCCAGTTATTTGGAGTGAGGTGTATAGCACTTGTTGCTAACTGTGAGAAATGGTGAGATGATAGGAAATTGGTTTCAAGCAGAGGTGTCATTTTGCCTGCACCTTATTTTAAAATTCTGTAGTTTATACCCTTTCCAGTGGGAAGTGGTGAAAATAGGAACTACCTCTGATAGAGAAAACAGTTTTCATACACACAAAGAGACACACATGCATACACACATAACACATATACACTTACAGATTACAGCAATAAGTTAGCAGTTTTTCCACATGCAAAAAAAAAAATCGCAAAGAGAATTTGTAAGTGTGGACTCCTATGAAGTATTTTCTTCCTTATGCTCAGAATGGCTTGTATAAAAAAATTATGCTTTAGTACTTTGTGAGCAATGTGATCAGCTTAAATCCTAAGTGCCATGACCAGTTAGGGCACAGGTCCTGGTGGCTGGATTTGGGTAGTTTACTTCAGGAATAGGGTTAAGATTAGGGATAAAATAAAGCAGTAACCCCCTCAAAGTCTACTGAAGGCCTAGGGTGTAGCCCAAGGGTCCCCAACATGTCTCTGCCAGCTGAGCACAGCAGCTCTCTTTAACTGCTTTATATTCTATTGTCCATATTGAGAGATACCACAGGTGTTTGTCAGTGGCTTTTAGAAGGACATTGTTTAATTTTAAGCAGTGTATAAGAAAGAGATCGTGAAGAAATATTTGGTTTACTTCACAGTTTTGTTTTTTAGGTTTTATAGGTGCCATTTTATATGAGAAGCACAGGACAAAACTGGTCATCATGCTAAGTGATTTATTGTATAACTTAAAAGTTCAGAAGACCAGGTGTGAATTTCAAGATATGGAAATACTTTATGAGCCCTACGTATCTACAGGAAAAATAATGGATAGACTAACAATACAAATAGACAAGAATCTGCCTCTGTTTCCTTGGAATTGCATCAAGCCACCCTCTTATTATCTTGATACCAAATGTGATGTCTTCCTGTTTGGGTTATATTTCTTTCAGGACAGCTTCCCAGAAAACTTCTTAGTGAATTCCAGATTGAAATAAAAGGAGCAAGGACAATGACACTGATGTATGAGACTTCTGACAAGTTAAACCTCCCTCCCCCAAACTAGGCTGAAATACAAAGTTCTCACAAGAACAATCAGTGCGTCCTTTTTCTTGCCCTCTTTCTATCATCAAGAAAATGCAAGGAGGGTCTGATAGGGAAAATTCGTGAGGCTGATAATGAAAAGCATTTTAGGGTCTCTTTTAATTTGGCTGTGACATCAGTTTTTCTTTTCATGCACATTGTTGCTCTTCTACTTCAAAATTATCAGTGAGATTCCAGCAGTGGCTGAGCTTCCCCCAGGGGAATCCAAGGAAGAATCTATGGATGAAGTCTATAAATGTTGTTTCTTCATGGAAACAAAGAATAGTAAAATATTGAATTGCATGTCCTTCAGAAAACTGTAAGGTATATTTTTTTGGGGGGGGAGGGGGGAAAGGAGGAAGATCTATTAAGAGTTCTCTATTTTTCTTGTGTGTATGTGGTCATACACTTATTTAGGGAGAGCTGCAAAGTTCTTGTTCCCAAAGGTGCTGGTGAAAAAAAGTAAGGGTAAGTTTTTATTTGTGAAACTTCAAAGGATTTGTCTATGGACAAGACCATGGATTGCAGATTAAATAGCTGTAAACAGAGTGAGCAACCTGTTGCAGATGGCTATGACCTTGAGAGTGGCAATGACTCTTTTGGAATAGGATATAACTGTTGATATGCTGGGCTGCAAGGCAGGGATCATTTGGTAGCTTCCCAACCTTCTGACCAAGGGCAAGGGGAGGCAGGAGTGTGGATTGTATTTACTAGGTCGTGTAGGTAAAACTCAGTGAGTTTTCCATCATGACACTAAATATAAATAATGGTCATAAAATCTTTAGAGCGTTAGATGGTAAACTAATGAAACAAATTAAAAACTAAAAATTGAAAAGTGAAATATGGGTACATATTGACTTTTTACAAATATAATATCAGTGGAAATTCATCCCTGTAATAATCTGCCAAAACTTTTACTGCTAGATTATGATTTACTAAAAAAATTCAAGAAGAGGAAAGTAAACCTCTACCTCACATTTAAGGGAGGTGATAAGAATTCTTCTCAGGAAAACAGAATAAGGCATGACAGCGATGCCAAAACTGCTGTTTTCCTTAGGGTCTACAGCACCTTTTTCAAATTATTAATCATATTAGAACTCTATATGGTTCTATCCTGATGAGGCTAAACTGACACATTACAGATTTCCTGTCTGAGTATCATTAAGCTCCGCATACACTTCATACTATGAAATAAAAACCATAATTTTCTACATCTGGCTTTTTTTTTTTTTGGTTTATGTTTTCTTTTTGTCTTCTTTTGTTTCTTGGGAGAAGGCACTTTTCTTAAAATTCATGTTGCACTTGTGCAGGGGCAATCTCGATATTTTTGTTTGGATATTCAGTTAACAATAACCAGTTAAGCTTCTCTCTGGGGATATGCAGGCAAATGACTTGTCAGTCCTTGCATGAGAAACAGCTGGGTATGGGGTAAGAGTTTTCTGGAGGTAAAAATTATCAGCATATGAAGCTGAAGAAAACAGGGAGCAATGGGGAAAACATGTCTGGGGTGAGTTGTTTACATGGGAGAAGACAAGGGCAAAGAAAGATGGATCAAGGTGAGCTAAGGAAAAAGCATGGGAAAATAGGTGAAAGAGTGCATATGAAAGAGGCCATCTGGAAAAACCGCTGGTCAGCAAACTTGTCAGAGGCTTGATCATCTCTGCAGTCAGCTCTATATCCTTATTAAACTCAATTCTTAACCATTTTCTGGTTGAGAATCACAGCATGCTTGTGCAGAATATTCTCTGTGTGTGTGTGTGTGTGTGTGCGTAAGATGCTGCTAGCAAGCTTCAAGCCAATGATCCTGTGAGTAGGAAACCAGCAGCAGGTAAGACCTGAGGTTTCTGCTGGACACTTGGTTTAGTCTGGGTGCAGAATCTGGACAGTTTTGAGGTCCAGGCTATGGCTCAAGGGAGCTGGTTCAAGATGTGTGAGTGTGTGTATGAGTAAAGGGGTCTGCATGCAGCTCCCAAATGAACTGCCACAGGGGCAGTCTGACAGAGATCCATTCGCCCTCTCATCCCTTCTGAGCCTATCACTTCTGCACATCATCCTTGAGCACGGAGTTCTTCAAAGGAGTAGTGCAGAAGGATGCACTCCTGAAGGTGCCCAACTGTACACAGTACAACCAAGACATGGAAAACCCAATTTCAATTTCTTTTCCTTCTTTGCAGCCTGTGAACAGCCTGAAAATTTTACCTGCTGGAAAAACACCTTAACCACCTCTGCTATTCTAAAGTGCCCAATAGCTCTCCTTTTAAAGCTGTTTCTATGGAATACTTAGCTATTCTGGACAGAAAGATTGGTATTTAAGGCACATAGTCAAGAAGGGGTGAATCCAGTTTTCTGGCTTATGCTTGAAGGGCTGATGTCTGAAGGATGATGTAATGAAATTAGTCATAAGTTCTTTCAGGAGGGACTGGAATCCAGAATTGTCCCCGGCAGGTTAATTACCAGCTAATTAAAAGGCAAACTTTAAAAATGAGTTTAGAGTATCATATCTAGTTTTTTATCATCTATGTTTCAACTGTAAGAATGTACAGATTTAAGAATTAAAATATGTTTTTTGATGTTTCTAATCAGCTATGTAGCCATGTCAGTTCATGGCAGGTTCATGACTCTTCCTTCAAAATAAAAAGGAAAAAAGAATTGTCAACAGTATGAATAAAATAAAAGGATTTTTTATTACTCATGTTGGGATTGTATCTAACTGTCTCTTAGGTAGAGCAGCTCCAGAAATTATGATATATGTACAAAAAAGGATGACACACAATTGTCATCCTTTTACATCTGATAGAAACAAAACTAGTTCTGTTGGGTGAACTGCAGTTTCACTAGATTTTTTTTTAAAGTGTTTCACATAGCATACATTTTTCTTCCATGTATTGAAAGAAATGGCAATATAAAATTATTCTTCTTCTATGTCTTTCTATAACTTTGAGGAACTCTAAGTAATTTGTACACTATTATTAGATCATGCCTTATTTTTGTTCATGTATGCAAAAAAGGAAATAACAAAGACTAGGCAAAATGGTAATCTTTGTCTACTATTCTTATTCTTCCACTACCTATGGCAGCTGAATGCAAGACATTCTTCTGAACTGGACTTTTAGCTAACATTATTGCTAAATGTTGAGGATTCTGTCTAAATGTTTGACATGCACCAATTAATAAAACATAACACATTTCTAAAATCTTTGTCTTGTTGCTTTTTCCATATGCCAAGAGAGGTTTAAATTCAGTCACAGGAAATGTTAATAAATAAAAGAACCCCCATTGATGCATACCTGTGTCCTACCTTCCATAGTTAATTAAAATTTGTACTAACATAGTCTAGAATGCATAATTCTTTTAAGAGAGGTTGAATTTGGAACACTGAAAAAAGTCCATCTTTCTGACTCTTTCTTGATGAGATAGGCTGAAATGGTTGAAAAGAACAAATCATAGTCTGAAATTTCCTACTACATTTAAATGTATCCTTAGTAAAAATCTCTTGGGTATATAGTCTGCATTATCTTTATACAGTCAAAGACATTAGAACCTCAAAGATATTTTCAAACATTTCAAAGCCCATGCAGAGTTACAACCCTAGATATAAATTCCTAGGTATAAATTCCCTAGAGATCTGTGCAGAAAAATTTTTAAATAGCTTTCTATATTCTTCTGACTCTTTTTTATGAAAGCTATTTTGCTGTCTGCCATATATCACTATCAGACTATTTGTCCAGCTATGTGGTGTGTTTTTTCTGCTGCTTAATTTAACTCAACTATTTCTAATAAGCTGCTTCATATAACCTTAAACAGTTTGATAATTTCTTCTTTGTTACATCCCTCAGATATATATAGATATTTACCATGTCTTTTAGTTTGTGCTTGGTCATATTTTCTATGTTAATTTTCTTATTCTGTTTTCATAAGTGATTTCCTCAGGTCTTTTCCTGTTTTCTTTATTTCCTTTAAAAGAGTTCTCTAGTACTGTGGTGTCTAGAACTAATTAAACTTTTAGAGTTGGATCTCATTAATGTTGTTTTGCAGAGGCCTTTTTTGTTCCATATCTCTGACTCAGAAAACTTCCTTGATTCCCTTGATGTATCTGATTTCCTTATACCCTTCATCACAACTGATTTATAATTCATATTTCCCATGTCAGTCCTGACACATTTTTCAAATGTCTCCTTATATTCAGAATTTACAGTGAATATAATTTCTACAATCTTTTTTATTTTCTTCTCCACTTCTAATTCTAAATTTTGTGCAGTAGAGACTTTTCCAATCTTGACAGAATTTATAGTACCTTTTTTAACAGATAATTAATTACCTGTCCATTATCTCTTCTGGAAAATTGACACATATTTTACTTTTATAAGAAGTTTGTTTCAAAAAACTTTTAGTTATTTCAATAATAACTTCACCCTTTAACAGTATGTAATCTACACATAGCATAGAATCTTATCTTAGCATCTTATCATAGCATGGATTGGATTGGAAGGGACCTTAAAAATCATCAAATTCCAACCCCCTGCCATTGGCAGGGACACCTTTCACTTGACCATGTTGCTCAGATCCCCATC
Organism: Leptocoma aspasia; assembly: GCA_013399835.1. Classification (NCBI taxonomy): domain Eukaryota; kingdom Metazoa; phylum Chordata; class Aves; order Passeriformes; family Nectariniidae; genus Leptocoma; species Leptocoma aspasia. The sequence goes on from VXAX01007965.1 coordinate 3,853,614, forward strand.
CAGCCTGGCCTTGAGCACTTTAAGGGATGGAACATCTCCCATTTCTTTGGGCAACCTGCTCCAGTGCCTCACCACCCTCACAGTAAAGAATTTTTTGCTAATATCTAATCTGAACCTAGTTTCTCTCAGTTTGAAGCCGCTCCCCCTTGTCTTGCCACTTCATGCTCTTGTAAAAAGTTTTTCTCCATCTTTCATAATCTTTCTGGTACTTAGTGTGGTGGTATCTATGACTTTAATGTCTCCTTCCACCAGTTTAAACCTAACAGACTGATGTTCCTATTGGCAGTTTTCCACCTTATGGAAGGGCATTGGTCATCATTCTGTTTTTGTCTTTCCAATGAATAATTTTTTCTGCTTCATAGTCTCTGTATGCCACTAGATGTAATGCATCTTCAGTGCTGCATTATCAATGAATTTTTAGCCATGCTTTGGGTTAAAGGGGTCCAGTGGATGCCCACCTGGATTATGAAAATATTTAAGATAAATTTTGCTCCAGAGACATTTTTAACAGACTCCACAGGATCCTAACCCAAGACTTTCCTGTTATCTTTTTAATAAACTGGGACTGGGGGTAAACAGCAAGGTGAAAATGGACACTAGTGTTACTGTTCAGGAGAGTAAATAGACAGGCTGACCTAGAAAATCTGAAAAGAACCTCATGATACTGAATGACTGAGAAATAAAGTGGAATCAGCTGATGAGTATAAGAAAACAATAAAAAAAATCCTAATATCTTTTAGGCAATGAAGGGTTTTGAGATGACCATTGCCACTCAAAACCAAGCTTTTCAGTTCATGCTGCCATAACATTGACTTAGTAATCATCAGAAAACCTCACACTGGTTATTTGGAATAATTAGAGAAGGAAAAGAGGACCAAAGAAAATAGGCTTATTGTTACAAATAACTCTACAGTAAAATAATATCATGGATAGCACATTGCAGAAGAAGTGATAAATGAAAGCTTTAAAATATGACACAAACCATGATCTAACATCATACAATCCTGAATTAGAAGAATTACCAGAGGATGCAACAGTGGCCAGCCAAATTGTAGGTGATGTGGGGGTGTCTGAAGGTTCAGTGCTTATTCCAGTACAGGAAAGGGGATGTAGAATACTAAACTAGTGGATCACATAATATATTAATTTGTTGAAGTTACAATAATGATAATTTGTTAATTCCAAGTATATATGGCAAATTCCTCAGTCTTGTCATCTTTTCAGAGAATAACTGGATGATCCTCAGTTTCCTTGGTAAATTCAACCTTTATTTCCTCTGAATCAAAGAAAATCATTGCCCGTGCTTCATGTGGGAAGCCACAGTTGTTATTAAAGTCTGAAATACATACTTCCCAGGTACCAGAGGCAGGCTTTTCAATAGATATCCTACGAGTAACATCTTTCCTGCTACTTTGTCAGTAAGATGACTTTATGCCTTTCCTTGCCATAAATAAACAATCAGCCTATGACCATCTTTGCTGGCATGAATCCATCCCAATGGAGCAGCTCTTAGGGAGGTGTCACACACAGTTGCACAGACAAAATTGATTTTTGCCTTTCATTTTATTGATTAATATGGAAATGTACTGCGGATATCTCATTGCATTTAAAAGCCTGCCAATATGAAGAGAATTTTGAGATGCTTAATAGCATTTTCTCCCAGCAAGTCTCAGTGCAGCAAACAAAAATGGTGGGTTTTATTCCCCAGTGATAAATGTTTGAATCCCAAATGATTGCATACATCAAGGCTGTCACAAATCAATGCTGTTGGCAGGACTAATCCATTTAATGTTTTGACATTCCTCTTGAAAGGAAAGAGCAATTTCTCTATGTTTGCCTAGCTGCACTAACTATATTATTGGGATGAAACAGAACTAATCAATAGGATAGGGGCAACATTGTAAAAATCCTACACTCAAGCTCCTTAATTTTTCCAAATTATCTGTGTCCTGATCTTTTAAATGATTGGGAGATCAAGAGTAAAAATGTTTGTCCAGTCTAGAGAAGGTCAAAGTACTATAAAAAGTTAATGTTCATCATGAGGCCACTTGTCTGACATGCTGTAATCATCATAAATATTAATAATAACACACAACAATGTTTTGCAGCAAATAAAAAGTCTGTTCCCACTACAACTTTCACAGCAGGAAAAAAATGTTTTTAATAGAGGGTGAAAAATTAAAAAATGGAACATTTTCCACAGAAAGATTGCTGTCTGGCTGCACATTGCTGAGGCTTCCAGGCCAGTAGCCAGGGAACCATTGCATTAATTCTCCCTCTAAATTCTTTGATTATCTAAAATTAACATTTCCCAAAAGAAAAAACCAACAAAACATTTCCCAAAAGAAAAAACCAACAAAAAAAAAATTAATCCAACAGCTCCAGTTTCATCCAGTGGGGATTTATGAATATGAATTGGCTCTATTTCCCCATAAGACTGCTGTATGTCATAAAAATGGACTAGGAAATCTAGCGAGGTATGGGGATGTTTTGGGATCGACTTTCTATAACTTTGAGTTTTAACCTGCTCTTTCCATTCTAAGCACTTGGTAGAACAGTCCTCCCTGGCTCCCTGGACACTGAATGTGGAGATGTAGTCAGCACCGGAGACCTCTGGAGAGATATTCCATCCTCCCAGTTTGTTTAGGGGTTAGGTTTGCTGTGAATGTTTTCATACTGCATCCCCTCTTTAGGAGCTGCCTGGCTAAAGCAGCAGCTTTGTGCATTCAAGCCTCTGCACAGCTCTGTCCCACCCTCCTTATCCAACTGAGCTCCTCCTCTGCCACTGGTCTGTGCTGGAGACCAGCCTTCATGAAATTCCTGATCTTTGTCTATATCCACTGAATCCAGCTCCTCTTCTTACCAGAATAACAAATGCTGATGAAATTCCTCTATCACTGACCCAGCTATAGCCCTGGGATACAAACACTGATTTCATTGCATTGCTTCTTGGTCCTTCCAGACATAAGCAAGAACAGGGGGCAGATCCAGTAGCACATTAAGGAAGAAATGTTAGGCTCTGTCCTATGCTGTTGTAGCCACAGTTTATTGCTGTAAAAAAATAACACTCACTTCAGATTTTCTCAAGGTGATAGTGTAAACCCAAATATGTAACCTCTCAACGCTATGCATTTTAAAGAAGACATTAAGTTTATTATTAATACTTATATCTGCCAAGAATAGGACATGACCCAGGGCCTAATAAAGGCAAATCTTTTCAACAATTTCTTTTGGAGAAGACTCTTCATTCCTGTTCTCAGATTTTTATGAAAAAAATCCAATTTTTTTTACAGTTGGCTGAGTGTATGGAAGGAAATAACTATTATTCCAATTTCTGCACTGATATATGAAATGAGCATGTTTTGGAATGACAGGACTAAGTGGTAATGAAGCTGATGATTTTGTTCCTATTAAACACAATAAGCCATGCTGATTTTGGCTCTGTTCAAAATATGGGTGAAAAAAAAATCAATGTTTGTCAAATGGAATAGGATAGTATCTGTGGAGCAAATTGTTTTCCATGGTTTCAGAAAAGAAAAAAATGTGAGAAGACAGAAAAAAGAACAGCAAACACTATTCTAAAAGTTGATACAGAAATGACTGCTTTCTTAAAGTCCTGTTTACATGTCTCACATTTTTCAAGAAAAAATTAGGAAAAATGACAGTGATATATGCCACACTGTACACTGGATTCTATCTGCTCTGCGGGGAAATCTTTCCACAGGCTCTTAACATTGCTGATATTCAGTAACGAAAAAAAGGCCTTCAAAATCAAGTGTGTTCTGCTTCAGTTAAAGCAAAATTTAAGGCGTATTTTTTGTCCTCACTATTTCCCACATGCTCTAATCAGAAAGATAAGAGTTCACAATATGAATAATGATGATTAACTTGGTAGGATCATGTTCCTCTACCAACCAGGAAGGAAAACCAAAAGGCTTTTACAATACTTGCATCAGCAGGCATAAGCAGGCAGATACCATTTATATATCCCACCCTCAGGTGGGGTCTCTGCACATGTGAGACCCAGCCGGAGCATTGGAACTAAGTCGTCTCTAAGGTCCCTTCCCTTCCCTTCCCTTCCCTTCCCTTCCCTTCCCTTCCCTTCCCTTCCCTTCCCTTCCCATTATTCTTTGATTTATTTTTGGAAAACCAAGTTAAATAACTTCCCATTTCAAAAGTGAGTTGCACAAATGGAACTAGAACAAACCTGTCCTTTTGGTGATATTTACTCAAACCATGGAACAGAAATATTTACTTGGATTTGAAAATATTTGAAAATATTTCTCTCTCTCTCTATGGAAACATAACAGCCAATAAATTCAACTTACCCCTTGCCCTAACTTTATTGCTTAACTTTTTTTATTTGTTTATTTTTTCCTGCAAATACTTGCGTGCTTAATGTTAGTTTACACAAATATCTGTAGAGGAGTCTCCATTCATGAACAAATTATTGTGTCTGTGGTTCAGATGAATTTGTTCAGCCTTGTCACATGTCCAAGACCACCATTTCTTGACAGAAATGACACAGAAAAATTTTACTAAAAACATCAGTCACTTAGATGTAAAATAGACAAAATATATGAAAAGACAGTCCTTACTTTTTTGTTTTGTAAGAATAACCCTACTAATTTAAAGTGGAAAAGGGTCTGGCAAGGAAAGAATATGAAAATTTTCTGTACCTCTATTACACCTCTTACTGCAGGTAGCAGTAAGAGGTGTAATAGAGGTACAGAAATAGAGGTAGTAAGAAGGAAGCTTTTCCTTCCTTCATTCCTATTGGAAGGCTACAGTATCTAATCAAGGACTGGAAATACATTTGCTGTGAACTAAGTGGCCAGTTACAAAAAAAAAA
>VXAX01007965.1:3859804-3922816 GCA_013399835.1 Leptocoma aspasia
AAAAAAGGCATGCCAGGTTGTCTATAACTCATACTTGTGTTTTCCTTTAGTGTAAATGGTTCACTAGAACTGAAAATTCCCTTCTGTTTATAAAAGCTGTTCTTTGAAATGTAGTGAATAAAGATTGCTGTCATGATGTGACCAGATACTTCTGGATAGCTGCCTGAAGGAACAACGAGGAACACAGGAGTGTTCATGTGTCTCCTCAGGCACTTTCTCCTGTCCTGCTATCCTGGATGCATGAAACAGTCTGGATATCTACATGGTGTAGTGAAAGAGAGGACTTGGACAGTATGCATGGAGGAGGATAACTCCCAAGAGAGAAATGAGAAAGTAGTGTCAGAAGACAGGCCAACTGTGCTGCTCAGGATACAGTCACAAAACCCATTTAAGTCAACTGAAAACAGAGCTTCTTCTCCTCTACACCACTGAGGACAAAATTTCATCCTGCTCTGTGCCAGCATTGATGCTCATGGAATAGAGAGACATTCAGGGAGAGATGGAGGTGGTTGGAAACAATCTTGGGTTCATTTTCAGCAATGATGTGATCTGCTGCAGCACAGGAAAAAGGTGATGGGAATGGGAAGAAACTTGCCTTACAAAAGGCAGCTTGCATTAGAGTGGCTTTCACTGTGTTCAAAGCGGTGTTTCCATCTCTGTCACGTTCTCAAGTGGCTCCCACCAGCCCAGGTGTTTGCAGGAAGAGGTGCCCACAGGCCTGGAGCATGGGTGCACCCAGGAGCACGCAGGGTGTGTTGGGAGGCTCTGACCACGTGAGTGCTACTGACTTCCTCAGTGGCACCAAGCGCAGCTCTGGAAAAGGATGTGCATGCTGTAGGGGAAACGTTTCCAGAAGGATGTAGTGGGAACAGCATGCTGGAGAGAAGCTGCTTTGCTGAAGTTCCAACATTGCCATAGTGCTGGAAACAGGAGCCAAAGCCAGAATTGTTATGGCAATGTGAATCAGCTGCAAAAGAGAGGCCACAGCAAAGGGCTGACAGAATGGCACCAGGGCACTGTGAAAACAGTTTCAAGAAACAGTTCTAGCCTGTTTCTCCTCAGCTGGGCCCCTCTGCTCATCTGCTATTCTTAGACTTCTGTTTTTCTACAGTAACCGCTGTGTGCTATGAAAATGCTTAGGAAGTTTTGAATGCCTCCACAGAACAATTTAAAAAGAAAATATCAACACTAAAATGACATCTTGTTATGTTAAGACAAATATATGCCTTTGAAATATATGCCAGTGAATGCTGGATGTAAAAATGATTTGTTTTTAAAACAAAAATGTACCCATAAATCTTTCTTGGTTTAAACAGTCAATGATTTTTAGTTCTTTTTATTTTCTGAAGAAGCAGGAAAGTTTAACAATAAATGGTGATTGGAAAGGGCATAATGAGTTATGTACTAGCTTGTGTTCTTTTCAGCTCCCTAACTTTGTTTGCTTGAGAAAATGGTGAGCAGGTTGTGATAGTAGATTGATGGTTTGTCCCAGATGACTAAAAAAAAAAAATCTACAACACAGGGGAAGACTGGAGGAATCTCAATCCTTTCCACACCAAAGAACAAAACAATTATTTATTCATGGAGACACAGGCCATTAAAGACATATTTATTCTGGACGTTCTTTTTTTGGTTCAGTTAAAGATGGATTTTTATCTTTATTGTCACTTATGGTACATCTAAGGGGTTCTGATATGTGATTGCCTTGTAGAGCTTCATGCTGTTTGAAAGAATCTAATTTCTTAGATAAATACTGCCATTATGCAGTTATTTATCCCTTTGCCATTAGGGCATACTCCTTGATTAGTAGTTTTATGATTTGCTTAACAAAGAGATTGCTCTGTGTTGTGCATGTTCTTGAGAATGAGATAAAATACCCTTGTTCACATTCAGCTTCATTGTTTCACACTCAGCTCTCCAGTTAATACCAACCACTTCCTCACATTGTCCCTGAACTCTTAGATAAGTTGTTAATGAAAAACAAGCCAAACCAAAACAAAAACATGGGTCTTTGTGTGCTTTGCATTTCTTTCCTTTCTCTCAAAAGTACACAGCGTCAATCTCCAATTCCATCTTACTCAAACCACTGCTTGAAGGCATGGGAAATAAGACAATGATAGCCCAGTCTGAAGTGTACAGCACCTTGTCTCTTTCTACTGGTTTCCTGCACCAAGCAGTGCATACATAATTTAGGGAAAAGAAACGTGTCTGATGGCAATTGCATTTTTAACTCTTGGGTCACACACTGAAAAAACTTCTAGAAATTACTGGAAGGTTTACAGTGCATTTAATTTTGTTTCAAAATTAACAGCAATTTCCTTCACATCCCATGTCCCCCCAGATATTATGTGAAAATTGGATGAGGTCACCAGAAAGGCATTTTGTTTAACAAGAGTTTATCTGAGTTTGAGGCAAGACAATAGACACTTCTCTTTTTCCAGATAGGAGGGAAGTATAAGAGTCCACATATCCAAGGCGACTGAATTACTGGGTGAAAGTGTTTGTTTTCATAACAAAAGACAGGTGTCTTTCAGTCCTTAAGCTCTCTATAAAATGCCTCTCTACAGTGCACCACAAGGCATGTGGATAGCAAATCTTCTCTGTTGTAGATAAAGAGAAAAGTTCATCCAAGAGAGGGAGGGAGGGCCACCCAAAGAACCACGTATCAGTTTCATCTCCCAGAAAAGAATTATTCCACTCTTGCTAGTAATGTCAGCAAAGGAGCCAGGGATCTACTGGAAAATGCAGCAGAACATGGATTAGGGCTGTGTTATGGGGATAAATGTCTTGCAGCTGTTAAGTAAAGCATCTCTCTAGCCAGAGGTGATGAATCCTGCAGCACAGAACTGCAGAACAGAGGGCTTTCCTCAAGTAATGATCCATCTGTCTTGTAACAGTTTTAGAAACTTAACGCCTTTGTTTTAATGATTTTCTTATTTCACGTTTCATGCTGTCCATAATGCACTATTAATGGCACATGTCATGAGATCCTGCCTTCAGCTGTCATCATTTGTTTTAAAGAAAAAGATCAAAAGAATTATAATTGCAAAGTCTGCTCTGATTCATCTGTTACTTAAAACCCTCAGTGAAGGGTGATAAAATAATTTCTTCTTTATATTGACTTTGGTGAGACCTATTTTCATCATTTAGATTACTGAGGATTTGACTGTTTACAGTTTTTCTATAAAGAAGATTGGAGTTTTACCCATTTGGATGTAGATACACCTGTATTTTGTGTGCTTTATATGTGTACAACTGTTTACATACTTGTGTACACACACGTACATCTGCCAACATGCGCATACAAATTTCAGAACTGAAAGTGCAAGTAAATAAACCCTTTAGACACACAGATGAATATCTGGCTGCAAAACTAGCTAGTCTGTTTGCTAGTTGCTAGGACCAAGCTACAGCAAATAAACTCAAAAGTTACAGTACATTTTATGAATTTTTGCAGAAACTTCCAGCTCTGTAAAAGTACAGGCTCAAAAAGCCACTTAGTGACTTTTTTTTGCTGTTCACAGTTTGGCTTGGATTTTTTAATGGAGGAAATATTATTCCATTCTTTTGTTAAATTTATAGGAGATGAAGGACAGGATGAGACAGATTTATCCACCTTAAACGTTATTGGCATATTTTGTATGTTTGCAGGGCCTGATTATTTATGCTGCTTAAAACTGACCAGCGCATGAGTCCAGTAAAGAAACTGACCAGAGAGATGGGTTTTCATCCCTGGACAATTCAAGAATTTTGCAAATGTGCTTTTGGCTTGTACATTATTATGATTTACAACTACTACCCACAGAAAAGGGAAAACACTACAGAAAATAATGAGATAAATTATTTAATGGTTTCAGCTTCATAATTTGCAAAATGGAGCAATTATCTGCTCTAGTTCCACACATTACAGGACAAGGCAGTGGGAAATCTCTCCAGTTGGATGGCAGAATATTCCCTTTCTCATGATGGAGAAGCCATATCTTGTCAACCCCCTGCTTAGAGCTGGGAGATCATGTGTTGCCTGGTCCTGAGAACAAGCAAAAGCTGCCCTAGCATTAGAATCTCCATGTGGGTAGTCTTGCATGCCAGGGCTGAGCCAAATGATCCATGTGAGATTAGTGTACACCCTAGCAAACGTGTGCATATGTGTGCACACATTTTTGTGTGTATATGAACCCAGTCCTGCACACATAAAGCAGAGTCCCACAGAATGAAGCACATCAACATCCAAATTGTTAAAGCTCTAAAATGGAGATGAAATCATAGAATCATATGACAGGGACCTCAAGAATGGTCAGGTCTAACCTTTCTCAGCATTAGCACAATCTAAACCAGATGGCCCACCTGTCCTCGTGAATCTTAAAAGTGTCCAATGTTGGGAAATCCACCACTTCCCTAGGGAGATTATTCCTGTGACTGATTGTTCTCATAGTGAAAAACTGTCCTCTTGTGTTCACTCAGAATTTCCCCAGGAGAAATTTGTACCCATTATTTAGTGTTCTTTCCATCCAAGGTTTTGTGAAAAGGGAGTCTATCTTCTTTGTAACCATCCCGTAAATATTGGAACATAGTGACAAGGTCTCCTCTAAGCCTTCTTTTCTCAAGGCTGAGCAAACACAGTTCTCCAAGGCTTTTCTCATTATGGCAGGCTTCCTATATGTGACACATCTAGTTAATATTTTTTTTTTACAAACTTGTTTGTCATAAGGGCTGTTTTTGCCTTTTGTTATTCAGTCCAGCTGGGAGCTGAACAACACTCTCCTGCCCAATGTATAGGTCTCAAGAGACCATGCCCAAGTGTGTGTAAAAAATTAAGCCATTAAGTCATTATGGATGTTAATTAATAGCCATACTGGCAGGGAAGGGAGAAGAAGTCCTCACTTAACTTCTCCTGCTCACAGAGGTTTACAGAATGTAGAGTTCTGCATTTTTTCCCCTTCAGTGGATTTTCAATGTAAAAAACTCTTGCATTGCATTACATTGCAATGTAAGGGGTGAGCTGAGCAACAACAGCCCTTACAGCTGAGCTCTGGTGTGTGTCAGTGCATGCAGAACCTTGGACAGATGGGTGTGCATTTGTCCCCCACCAAGGCTGCACAGGGGATCCAGAGGTTGTTTTATGTGATAGCAGAATATTAGAACTCTAACTATACACTACAACCTTGATTCAAAACTAGGTACAGGTCTGGTATATTGGAATAATTCCAGAAATGACTCCATTATTTTTTAGAAATGTTGAGGACAAAACATAATGCATCAGTTCTGCCTATGAAAAACAATTTAGGGCCATGAAAGGGCTCATAGAGAACAGCTTCAAGCACTGATGGATTGCTTGTGCATTATCCCTACTGATTACTGAACACTGCATCTAGATAAGTACTTGCACTTTGATTGAAGATACAAGGTGCAGACTTTGATCAAAATGAATTAAATGCTTACTCTGCAACACTTTCCCAACTGCAGGCAGAACACAATGCAAGCAGGAACTGGAACTGTGATCCATGTACAATGGGAAGCAGGAGCTGAACTTGATATTGATATTTTCCAACCTAAATGATTCTGTGATTCTGTGAAGTCAAAAGTAAAACTGTGTAACCAACACAAATGTCAAACTGGTTTTAGGAGATTTATTCTATTTGCACTTTAAAGTCATTAGTATTATATAAATATCAATTTTCTTCCAAGGCTGTGACAGTGTAGGCACAGAGTAAGTAGGTTTCTTTAGCAATGAAATGAGAATTAGAGTCTTAGGGCAGTACAAGCTGCTGCTGGATGTTTCTCTTTGATGTATCACCCTAGGAGCCAAGCTCCAGAGGGGCATCCAAAAGGCAGGAGCCCTGGGCATTAGCTACCTCTGACTGTTGACACCCACTGGTGGAAGAGCAGGTGGCTTCCTGCTGGCAGTGGGGAATGTTGTGCATAAAGTTGGACATCTCTTCATGGCCTCCTCTCCCTCACTGCTCTTCCCAGATGCATCAGGGCCACGAGTGGTAACTATGACTATTTGCACTTCCTGAGCATCAGGTGCAGTGAGACCCCAGCCCTTCCCCAGCAAGTGCCCAGGAATTTCTTAGTGTTCCTCACGCATGCTCCTTATGCATGGCTGAACCCCAGCAGCTCAAGCCCAGCTTCCCACAGGACTGGAGTGACCCTTTTCTGTGGGAGGCTGTACCTTGGAGCGAGTCACCCACCACCCAGCACGGAGAGGTTGTGGGCAGCCTCTGCAAGTCCCCAGTTCAGGATGGCTGGCATGCAGTGCCTCCCTGCACACCCCTCCTGAGTCCAAACCTGTTACACCTCTTCCTCTCCTCCCATCTCATCTCTGCCTTTCTCTTCTGCTTTGATTTATCCTGCTTAAACTTAGGACCTGAACTGAAGGTGTGTCAGGTTCAAAACTGGACTAAATCAGCATGTGTATTCAAAAGTCACTGACACCAATGACTACATGGGGTTACTTTCCTTTTATTTTAGTGGTCATCATTTAGCACTCATGCTTGGCTGTACAGCTAAACCAAGTACTATGCCTACTTGAGTTAGCTAGATACAAATGCAGCAAGACTGCTGTGCGAATGGGCTGCTCAGCAAGGCAGTGGCAAGCAGAAATTCAGCTGCCTTCTTGATTTTTCTCTGTTAAATGATCTCTTTACTCATAGGCTAATCTGTTATGCAAATCGTCAAGTGAAACCCGAGTTTGAAAACAACTTGTGCGCTCCTCCTTTCATCAGGTTAGTTCCCTCTAAAAAAAAAGTTTTGTTTTTTGTTTTTTGTTTTTTTTTTTTTTTTTAAGAAACAGCTGTTTCTGTGGAAGACCTGCAGACACTGGGCTCCCAATAACTTCAGTTTTAACTCCCTTTTTCTCTGCTTCTATGATCTGTTACTTAAACATAGGCTAGGTTGAGAATAAAGAAAAAAATGTTGCAAACTAATTTGTTATGTATCACCTTGCTTTTCTGCTATAGATTCAGCTGTGTCCTGAAACTCTTTGAAAGAGATGAAGCCTCTGCTTTTTTTGTTGTTGTCCCCATCATGAGAACAAACATCACATGTGATTATCTTATAAGAGTAAAATTGGCCTTTCTTGGGTATGTTATTAGAATTATTGGTTTTGAAGGAGGATATAAGAAGCAGAGGCTTTGACTAGAAAAAATGGAGGAGTTGCAAGGGAATATAGTACAAGGAATCTTTTCAAAATGGGTGCAAATTGTAGGAGACAATTTCTAAAAAATATATAAACCCACTCAGTAATCCTTTGAAGAGTCTTAAATTTGCTCCACACTGAAATATAGAGAAGAGAGATAGTAAGGGCTGTAAGGGCTATATCCAAGGTACCCAAGAACAAAGCTCTAGAATGTGCAGCAGCAAGCTTTGTTATTCATTTCAGTTGCTGTAAAATGGGCATGGAAATTGTTCCATTGCTGACTGAAAGGCAATTTTGTTTGATCATACTTACTACATGTTGATTTCGATACTCCTTTTCTTAGGCAATGAAATAAAGATATATGAAAAATGCTACAAAAACACATAAGATTATATTCTAGGGAAAAAAAAGTAAGAAGCCAAATCTCTTTAGCTGTTTTTAGTATTTGAATATTAAACTGCAACAATTTTAGTTTTGAATACATACATGAAATGCCATCCTAAGTTAAGTGTCCAGTTTGAACGGAAAATTTTACTGAGAAGTGAAACAGTTCAAAATCAGTGGGTACATTTATTCTAGCATTTTGGTTCAGATGAAGATGATTCCATCTAAGTACATTCCTTGCTTGTTCTCACTTTGGTTCACTTTGCAGGGTGGGCTCAGGGACACACAAACTGGATCCCCTTGAGAGGCAGCAGTATGGGAAGATGTGCTTCAGGATCACATTCCCTGCATTCCCAGCATCACTGGACACTGGTGCTCAGGACCAGGGCACAACTTATGTGTGCTTTGAATGTGAATGCCAGGCTGTCTGCACCAACTCGTTTGCTTTGCAAATCTCCTTTTATTGGTCCACACTTCTGGCTGATATAGAATGAACATTCTGTACACAGAATTTGATCTTCAGTCAAAGGTGAGGTGTGTCAGCAGAGGCTTCTGAGGTGTGTCAGCAGAGGCTTCTGGACGGAGATCTCTGCCTGCCTAAACCCAGATACCATAACCAGTCTGGCAAGATTTCTCCTGGGATGTTTTCAGAATCACATTTTTCACTATCTAGATCAGGAATGTAACTGTTTATGCCTGGAGCTAAATCAATACCTAAAGTTTGGGTGCAAGTTACAATGAAGTGGAGTTCATCTTCCTTACTGAGTGGTGGAAGCTTTGCTTTTGAACTCCCTATAATCAATTAATTATTTTGAGCAGACTTGATAATTAAAAAAAAAAAAAAGTTGGTTTGCCTAGTAACTTTTCTTTTGGGTACAACAGATCAATATTACAAGTGAGATTCTTCTCCTTTCCAAAGGAAAAGCTCATGAACTAGAACTCCCTTTAGCACGTATCCATGATCATAAAATAAAATCCTTTGCAGAGGGTTTCACATCTTATTTTTAATTCATACTTATGTTTTATCAAAAAAGTTTTACATATACTGCATTTTTAAAGCTGCCCTCAGACACTCTTCCTCTATTTCTGTGGTGTCCTACTTCTCTCTCTCTCCCTCTCTCTCTCCCTTTCTTTCTCTCTCTCCCTCTCTCTCTCTCTCTCTCTCTCTCTTATGTACATATAAATATTTTATGGAAAACAGATGGTCTGGTAAAGTTGCTAGAAGATGAAACAGAATGGATCATATTATTCCTTAAATTATGCTCATAAAATAATTCTATTAACATCAAAGTAGGCACTCAAAGCTGTAGGATTTACCTCCACCTACTGAAGTGAGTTACCTACACAAAGCTTAAATCATAATTATTGTTCTAGGATGACAACTGTAGTTAACCAGGGAAACCTTGCAATCAGAAAACAATGTGCAGCCAAATGGTGTTTCTACATGATCAAAGAAGATAAATATTGGCTGAAGTGGACACTCTCTCTTCGTCAGCCTGTTCATCAAGAGGTGGTGACCTTTTATTCTGCATATTGAAAGGTCTTTCAAGTTGGTGAATCTTTAGAGTGCAGATCTGTTGATCTTCTGTCAAAGAATGATGGAGGCTTGGAAGCCAACTTTTAAGCTCCTGGCATTTCAATAAAAATGATCAATCATAATAAATGATCAAAGACCTGTTTCTTTTCTTCATAAACAGTAAGTGTGTCTCTTTGTTGGTTCTAATCTGAGGAGCTAACCTGAAGGTAATTTAGTCTCTCTTTTCTCTGTACAAAAACAGCTGGGCATTCCCCTAAAAACCTGGAGAATTTCAACAATTTACTGTGAGAAAGTGGCCTCTGAAAATAGGGCACATAATAAGAAACCATGACTATAATAAATTAAGTCAGTATTTATTTCATGGTCAACTCAAATTTTACTTAAATTTGAATTTTCCATCAACTACCTATGTAGAAGTTCATCAACAACATGCACTAATTAAGGGAAAGGATGATTGTTATTTTCCACGAATAGCTTCTCAGCAAGCCCTTATTTCAGCACAGAGACAAATGAAAACAACCTTTTCAAAGGACTGTTTTGAGCATAGCATTAGGAGCTGAATAAACTCATTTTTATCCTTTTAAAATTTTGGGTGAAATAGTTTCTGAACTCTTGTGGGCTTTTCATGCTGACGCTGGTTTTCTCCTTTCATGGGGAAAAATGTATGGGATCCTACTACTGTAACTTCTCCTAAAATAAGGGAATTAATGTTATTTGTTATCTGAGCTATTTATTGAGCTCGCAAAGTGTACATTGCCAAAACCCTTTGTTCAATACCTAGTTCAATACCCAGTTCAGATTTTGAAAATATATATGATGCCTATTTCAGAATTTGATTCAGATGTGCTCTTAACAATTTAAAACAATACTGACCATACATCTATCGAACAGCTGAGACCACATTTTAATATGGCTGCAAGTTTTCTTTTGGAATCTTCAGCAGAAGAAGATTTTCAACTTAAAATTTTAATCTTTAAAATAGATGATTATATGCTGTTATTTTCATTTTTTATTTCGTAATTAAAGTTTTTCTGATGAAAAAGTAACCTGCAAGCACTTTAAATTTGCTTTTTAAGAGAAAAAAGAGTAGTGTTTGTAATGTTTGAATCTGATTCATTTCATGCTGGTTATTTGAATACATTGCACTAGTGGTTGTCAGAATCTTATAAACTGTAAGTGTATAAAAATTTTAAAAACAGGACTATTTTTCTGCAAAATATGGATTTTTTTGTGTCATTAAAAATGCTTTACAAGCTCTCTGAGGCTACCACTGCTGGAAGAAGTCCTGTTGTTAATCTTAATGCCAATGACAACATATTTAGAGACTCATAGCACTGACTTCTAGAACAGAGATTGTAAATGCAGATTTATATTGGATGATGTGATGGGAATTGGTGACGTGTTTGTGTGCATGTACAACACCTAGGTTGGAAACTTATTTTATTTTAGTTGGAATGCAACAAAACAAATAGGCAGAAATTTTGCTGGTTCCTGTTATAATTTAAATTGAGGTCTAAACTAAACATTTTCTTATGAAAGAGGTTTTGAAGGATGAATGGAGTAGTCAATCCTCTATAAAAAAGAGACTAATTTGAAAAAAAGCTGGTCTATCCATCCAAAGGAATCTGCCTGCACTAGAGATATTTTTCTGTCTCTAAAATGATGCTGTTTGAAGTTCTTCTGCACAGACTTATTTGAACTGCTTGGCTCTAGTTCCTCTCTGTGTACTCACTCCTAAGTAAAAATAGAAAATTTTATATGCATGTAATCACATTTTTCTACTGAAATATTTGCATGTGAATGGTTTTGACTCTTTCACTTTGAAATACACTTTTAAAAGTACTTTTGTAATGAAAAGAAGCTAGCAAGAACTTCTTGTTAGAACCAGTATGGTTCTAACCAGAGGGGCCAACTTTACTTAAAAAATAATGATGAATTTATAATAGTAAATAGGCGCACTTTTTTTGGCACAAATGATCTCTTATAAGTGTCAAAATGACAAGAAGTACAATGGGATAACACCAAGAGCACAGGAGAAGACAAGTTTTGAACTAATATCAGAAACATGGTAAAAGGAGGTGAAGCAAAGGGCTGTTCTGCATGGCTGGAGAGGAAAAGTAGAAAGTTCTTACAACAGTTCCAGGCAGGCAATGTGAAAAGGGATCATTAATATTGGTTATGGATCAAATGAGTAGTTAAGATAACTTGGATGGGATTTCCTAGGGTGTGAAAACAAGGAAAACAATTCTAAGGAGAGATTTGGTGAGAGTGACTTCTGATTGTGACAAGTAGTAAAGCAAGAACAGAAAAACATTTTCAAGGGTGAATGTTCTAACCTCTATACATTTATATCACAAAAAAAGCAGCTGCAACAGTAGATATACCTCCAGAATTAAATCTGCCTCTGTTGAAACAAATAGCTAAACTTCTGCTGTTTTCAAGAAAGCTGGCATTTCATTTCTGGATAATATATGTGTGCAATAAAAGTAAAGAGACTGTTATCCATAGATCACAATTAACCACACAGGACTATTTTTATTTATTTTGTGATTCTGTGTCTGTTGTAAGCCAGACAATCTAAGATAACTCATAAAATATATTAAAAAAACCCAAAAGTAAACCAGAATGTTCTTTATCCTGCAGCCCCTGCTTGTTTTATGGGATTAAAAACTACTACCTAAAATAATATAATATTTTATCTTGCAGTTTAATTATCAGAAGCTATTTAAAAGTCCTTCCACTACAAATGTTAAGTAACATAACAGTATGCATTTTATAAGAGCAAGATAAGCAAAAACCAAAGATAAATGATGACACCGAGTACAGCTTTTTAATTACTAAATGTCTTTTAAGCTGTTCTTTGTTTCTTTTAATGGGACATTCTTAACAAAAACAAATAAAAAACTAAGATTAAAAAATTTATTGCATATAATACATTTAAAATGTATTGCTACTATTAATTCCTTCCACATTATTTTTTTCTGTAATTTAACAAAACCCAACATTTTAGGTTGAAGGGCAAACTCTATAGACTCATATATATGAAAAGAATAACACATTCTATTCTATATATTTCTTACTAGGTATGTGCTTAAAATATTTTTGAAATATTCTTTTTTTAATGGCGAAACTGAAGAAGAGTATTTGTACATTAGAACTTGAAAAATGGTTAGGTTTTTTTAAAATCTTATTTCCCTGTCTCTTAAATTGTCAACTAAGTCATACACATTTTAAAAGTCTTAGACTACTACTATTGAAGCTACCTGTCTCAATTATTGGTGTCTTCATATTTGAATGGAAGGTAGCTGTTACATTCAGAGGACACTTATGCTAGTTATAGGAGAAGAGAAGAAAACAAATTTTATTTTAATAGCATCTAGGTCATTGAAAGTTAAATGTCCAATAAATGTCATAGATAGCCTGGCTAAACAAAACCTTCACATAAGGTAAAGATGTTTTCTTTGAGGAAATAATTCACATTTCAATGTCAGCATGCTTGGCCAGCGGTGGTACCTGCTCTTTCATATTTTCTTTGCAGATGTCATGTTAAATGGCAGATGCAATATGGTCATCTTAAAAAAAATTCTCAGATATGTTCTTCGTTGTTACAGACCTTGCTTTCCTACAGGAGCACTTGAGACAATTTGGTTCCACAAACTCCTCATCAAATCTTCCCTTTATGCAAATGCTTATATTGTTTTATAAAGCTGGTCTTTTTGATCGTGGCAATGTTTTAAAGACAATAGAGTAAATTTAGCTGAGGAATGGACAAAAGGACTAATCTTTCTTCCACTGGCTGTAAATCTGATCTGTATTTTAGAGCATTTTACTTCTGTACCAAAAACCCAACAAACCCACATTTAAAAAATATTGTCAGTATTAGAAACCCAAATGTTTAAGATATAGAGTAAAATTATGAACTAAAATAACAAAGAACAAGATCTGCAAAATGAGCATACAAATTTTATAGTGTGAGATTTATAACTCTTTATTTAGTGTCTTTCCTCACTTTTCAGCCTAAATCCTGTCTAATGTGCTTAAATTTATACTGACAAAAATGGTGTGGTCCTTAGGTGGATATAAAGACATTGCCAAATAAACAAAACAAAACAAAACAAACAACTCCCCCTAACAAACAAACAAACAAACAAAAATTTCTGTTTAACTTGCATAATGGTATGAAAAAATAACAGGTACTTCATTCCTGGTGCCCATGAAAATGAAGGTCATGTATGCTTGTGCCTCCTGGCTCCTTTTCAGAGACATACCATTCAAAATCCCACAAACTTCTAATTCTTATGATTGAAAAATAAGCCTGTCATGAAATCAAAATGTTTCCCAAGTTTTGTATCTTGCTTCTGTAAGTTTGGGATTGCATCCCATGTCTGTACATCAGGATAAACCTCATGCTTGCATTTGGTCCCCTTCTATTCCCTGGTTTACATGGAAAGGAAATCGAAGATGTGGTCAAATGGGAGTCATGGTACATTTCCACAAGTCCCCAGTCTGGATGACAAAAGGTCTGAGCCATCTGTTTGCAATGGTATGGCCTGGATTTGTTGGAGGGTTGATCCACAAAGTGAAGCTGCTGTGCAGCTGCCCAGTGTGTCTGCATGCCACTGAAACTACCAGGAAAGTCCTTAGAGAGAACAAGCGAGGACGTCTATTCTCCAAAAGGTATTTCAGCCAAATACCTAGAAAACAGGACTTGGGGGTTCAATTTATCTCAACATTTGCTAATGGAACTATGAGGTTGTAATACTAACATGGATGTCCACTTCATGGCCCAAAGTACTGGAAAGAAACAAGAAACAGAATTATATGAAGTTCTGTATTGCTTAATTGCTTTGGAAATTCTCCAGTATAACAACAAGGGATGCTGACAAAGTTGGTATTTTGCTTCACATTTTATCACTTAGAGGAGCTCTCAGTTTTCAGACTCATTTGAGAACCACTCATAAAATAGATAATTTAAAAGTTTTCCTCAGTGCACTGCACTCTTGACCCACAGCAGACTTCACTCTTCACTTCTATCCTTGTTGTGTAGTAGTTTTACGCTCCACACTAACATTCACAAGAGTACAGGTCATGTCTGCATGGGACAATGGGATTTTGATTTCAGGTTTCTAGAGATGAGGAGTTAAAATACATTCCTCAGCTCCATTTGTGACTTCCTACACTGTCATTCTGACATAATTTTGAAAACCTAGGTAACGCTAAGTGAAACCATTAATGTTGAATTCCAGCCAGACTAAATCAATCCGTAATTAATATTTTATAGGTTTACTTCACAGTTTGGTAATGCCATATTATTCTTCAAAGAAATAGGCTGTGGGGGCCTACTCTATACCTGAACATAAGGATTTACATTGTTGTCTCCCACTATTATCAATGGAAGGAATCACATCTATTGAAATAATATCGAAATTGAAAATGGGATGGGATATAATGGAGGAGAGTTATCAAGTTTCACGATAATGAAAACTGCTACAAAAATATTGCTTCTCACTGTATATGACACACACGTAATTGTTACACTGATTTATGTAGCATTAAGTACATAAGCAGGTGGTTTAAGTTTTGTGGATGCTTAAGATGGTTTTAGGAGCTGCAAGTGGCTGTATCAGGCCAAACAAAGGTTTACATAATTTAATAAGCTCTGAAAGTGAGTAGCAGCAGATGTCTAGGAAAGCAAGGAAGAGCAGGTCAGACACATAGTGAGGAACATCTTTTTATTTCAAATATTATTATCTGATTTTACTTTAATATGTCCGCTTAACCTCTTTTATAAACTCACGTAAACTCTGGGAGCCACACCACCATCTGGCACTAAGGTCTGAGGCTCAGCCATTGCATGTGTGGACAAGCACACTTCTGCTGATTTGCAATCTGCTATCTGTTGATTTAATCAGATATTTATCACCTCTTTAATCAGATATTTATCACCTATAACAGGCAGGAAATAATTTCTCTGTGCACACTCCCCTTGCTTCTTGGGGTTTTATAGGTCACTGCAGTATCTCCCTGCAGATGTTTCTATTCCAAGATGAAATGTGTTGGTCCACAGAGTGATTCCAAGCATGGAAGAATTCCTATTTCTCTTTGCTCTTTTGTGTATCATAATTAGTTTTACTAAAGTTTTTCAAGATGGGGAAGCCAAACCTTTACAGAGTATTTAACATCAGCTTATTTAACATCAGTATTTCATCTTAGAT
Organism: Leptocoma aspasia; assembly: GCA_013399835.1. Classification (NCBI taxonomy): domain Eukaryota; kingdom Metazoa; phylum Chordata; class Aves; order Passeriformes; family Nectariniidae; genus Leptocoma; species Leptocoma aspasia. The sequence goes on from VXAX01007965.1 coordinate 3,875,079, forward strand.
GCAAAGCTGAATGTTAATTTACAGGCTTCTGAACAAGTATCTGCTTTAGAATAGAGTGTGTAGAGACACACTGCAATTTTTTTTTTTTTTTTTTGTATTTTGCTAGTATTATAGACCTCAGGGCCAACTTATGTGAGTAGTTTGTAGATAAAGCTTTTTGCTGCCTGTGTGGTGAATTATATGTTTCATAAAACATGTGACACCTTCAGTGTGGTTTCATATTTTATACCGTTGATGTTTTATTTAACTACATATTATCCAAAAGACTTTCTCCTGTGTGGAAGATCTCTTAGCACTGCCTGTTTATACTCTGAAAAGGTGGTGTTATCTGAGTTCATAGGAGGGAGGGGACAGACTGGTTCAGGAAATGTATGGCTGTTACTCAGGATTTATTTTCAGATGATCTCTCATGTGACATTGGAAAATACATCCCATTTTTTGGGGTCATCCTTGAACATGAAAAGGTGACAAAAACACAACTATATTTGATTTTCTCTTGTATTTAAATCTAGGGACAATTAGCTTCAATGCTTTAAATAATCCCAGTGATGGCAAGAATACCATCAATTTGAATAACTAGCTTCTTATGGCATATGAAATCCTATTTTCTTCAATGACATGCTGAGAGATTGTTTTGCAAGTGATATGCTACCTTATGTTACATCTAAGATTTCCTTTGTCCAGAGCTTGTCTCACCTCACTTGCAACACCAGCTTGAGACTGCACTGGAGAGGAACAAAACACAAAATTATCTGGGTCTGATAAAAACAGCATACGCAGGCTCACCTCTTCCATGTAAATGTGAGTGATCTTCCATTCTGCAGGAGTGATATTCAGCAGTTGTGAAATACACCACTTTCTCCCCAGTTACTGGAGCCCGCTGTTCAAACTGATTTTGATTTCAGTGCACTCATTCATACCTTGTGTGCCCTCTGCCTCCTGGGGACTAGTACAGCCATGAGAGCAGCTAGGCCATTTAGACTGAAAATCCCTTGATTCCAGCACCAGGGAGTGGTGTCAGCACTCAGCACACATTCCTAGTTGTTTCAGCTGTTTTGAGAGCACTGGAGAGTACAGAAATGATTAAACACAAAAGAGGTTCAGCCTGCTCACATGGGGAGGAGGAGCAAGGGGGATGCATGCCACAGCCAGGGTGACCAGTGTCCCAGCCCTTGAACTGACTGAAGAAACAGGTAGCAACTATTTTTATTACCTGAAGTTGGACTAACAATAGCAATGATGAACATCTTTGATGCTCATACCTGCTAAAAAAAAAAAAAGTTTAGGTCTGCTTTAGATATTCTACTCCAAAATTGCCATGTAATAAAAAAAGTGGCAATGAATTTTCAAAGTATAATTTTTTTCAAGATGCATGTACATCTTAAATTCCTATTTATTATTAATATAAAATGAAACTTTAAAATACCATTAAATGATGCTCAGTGGTAACAGACACAATTATGATTAACTGAGAATGACTTACCACCCAAGTTCCTCAGATTCTAATGCTTCATATTACCATATTTATTTACTTAAATTGAGCATTTATCTACTTGTTCTTTGCATTCAGCTACAGAAAAGTCAGAATATAAAATTATGTTCCTCTAGTTTATCTACCAGTGCAATTTAATTCTCATAATAGCTGTTTCTCATTCTGTTTTGAAGAACTAGTCATTAGTTTTGCATATGATGTTCCACCCTCCAAGCAGGGGCCATCAGGAAGTGCAGTACTCAGATGCTGGTCTCAGCTGGACTGTGTTCAGGAGTACTTGAGTCACAGGGCTTGGCTCAGACTCATCTCCAAATTATCAGGTTACTCCCTTGAAAAAGAGACTCCTGCCTCCTGCCTCCATGACAGGATGTCTTGTCATTCTGATGATATTTACTAGGATAATCTTACCAATACTTTTCTTTTCATGGATGCTCTTATTTCTGAATAATAGCTGAATTTCTCCCACTTGGTGAGTTATGCTCTTTCTACAATGGCAGGATAATTATGCTTCTATGTCTCACCACAGAAGCAAATGCTAGGTTTCATTAAAAGTCTCCAATAAGTAAGTGATGTTATCTTTGCATGAATTTTTAAGAGGCAGTGTTGTATCTTTATTTATCTAAGAAAAAAAAAGAAAAAACAATAAAACTTTTCAGACTTGCCTCTTTTGTATAATAAAGCACTCTTTCACCACTCCAGAGACTATATAAATTGAACAAGTGACTTTAAACAGCTCTCCCAGAGTACCATAGTAGAAGACAATGTAATTATCCTTGTCCTTCCTAAGACTCTGTATTAAATGAAAATTCCTCATCAAGTCAGTGAAAGATAAGTTTTTTCTGTCCTACGTTTGCATAAATCACAGAGAATTTGCGAAATGTTTGGAGGTCTTAAATATCTCTGAATCACACTTGGGCTAGAAATGCAACAAAAAAGGTCCAAGGGTGGTCCCAGTAGGGGTCCAGCCTATGATCTGGCTCCTTGAAAAAGAAGGAATAGTAAATCTGGCTGACAGAATGTTATATATTGCAAATTTTCAGGATTTTGCATAGATTAAAGTAATACTTAAGAACAAATCCTGTCAAAGTAATTTCAGCAGACCCTATTTGAGTGTCTGAAGTCTTTCATTTGAATTCAGCATCCATCACCTCTCCATGATGAACAGACAGTCTAACTAGCCAGACAGGGGGATACCTTACAACCTTACTGTCAGTGAAGCTCTGCAGATTGAATTCTGACTGGCACACTCACACCTGGTAAGATGCATGGACTCATGCTGGGATGCAATTAGCACACATATTCTCATTTGTTATTGTCACTTTAATCCCCATTCCTTATTTTTTTTTTATTGAGTATTAGGAGATTTTCTCAAAGATGAAAATTTTCTCAATGCTTATTTCCCTACAGACAAGAATAACACCCAACAGTAACCTGTGTTTAGTTTCAGGAGAAATAACGGTGTTTCTAAAACACAAGTAAGATCTCTGTGGTATTTTGTATCATGGAAACTCTGAAAGTACATAGGCAAAAGAAAACAATGCTTTCATATTATTCAAGAACCATCTACCTTCTTTTCCAACTGAGCCTGGACAGACTTGAAGAGACAGTGCATATTCAGCAGTTGACATTTGAAGAGTTTCCCACACTTAATATAAAATTTCATTTTAGAACACCCTAGAAAAAGCATTACTTACTCTGATTTAAAAGCATTAAATACTCCATATGTATTTTTTCTGATACATATGCATACATATATGTGAAAAAATCAGCAATTTTCTTATTACAAATATTTAACATTTTATATGCCTTTGAATGACATACAATCAAATGCATACAAGATGGGGAGGAATAATTACATTTACTCAAGAGATTAAGCTTTTTTATGATTCTCACAATTAATATTTTGGGGCTGTATCTTCATCTGCATTTAAAAAATCGAATCTAAATGCTTCTGTAAAAAAAAAAAAATGACCAACATACCAAAATTCATATGCTTTCATTGCCTGAAGGGATATGTCTAGCACACTCGTGTCACTGCAGAATTTACTGCCTGAATTGGAACTCTGCTCATGAATCTCATCAATAATGTTTTTGCTTGTTATTTTATGTTTTCAGTTTTTTATTTTATGAGAATTCAGAAGAAATTTTAATTGTAAAGATAGTACTGAAATATTAATTGAATTTATATTAGGGGTTATAGGCTCAGAGCAAAATTTCCTAGCCATCTCAACAGAGATGCCTCACCTCATACATGTAGGTCATTGTAGAAAAATTCTGAAATAATTCATAATCTATAAGGTCCATGCAAACAATTAACCAAAATTCCTCTTTCCTCTCTCTCTCTTCAGAGGTCCACCTACATATCTATTTTTATCCTCTCTTTCTTCTGTAGAGAGTAATTTTCAAACGGTGGGAGCCAAAACTCAGGCCATGGGGATTAAAATCTCCTGAATTCCTTAGACATACAGTTCACAAAGGAAATTTTTACCCACCCACCCAGTCTTCACAAATTTCAGTTGTAGTGCTGAGCTCTTAAAACACTGTGAAAACAGATATATTAAAGACAAACACTGACAATAATTTATTGCATTGTATAATTTATCTTAGAATATCAGACTTGAGCAGAATCAGCACAGAGTGAGCTAGTACAGACTAGATTTATCAAAAAAGCACAAGAAAACTATAAAAATAAAATTTCTATGAGAATTCTTGTATTTATTTGTGCAACTCCACACATTTTAACATCAAATGGAGGATGACTTGGTAGTAAGACAGAGTCGCTCTTTAACTGAAGTTCTGTGGAATAATTTAGATTTGAAAAGCTCTCCAAGATCTCAAATGAAGCTGTTAACTCAGCACTGCTGACTCCACCACTAAACCATGTCCCTGAGTGCCACATCTACATGTACTTTAAATACTGAATTTTTGTCAGGGACGGTGACTCTGCCAGTCCCCACGGCTGCCTGTCCCAGTGCCTGACAACCCTTTCAGTGAAGAAGCTTTTTCTTAATATCTTGAGGCCGTTTCCTCTCTCCTATCACTTGTTACCCAGCAGAAGAGACCAACCCCCACCTCACTACACCCTCCTTTCAGATGGTAGAAGAGAGTGACAAGGTTCTTCTTCAGCCTTCTTGATGTTAAACACCTCCAGCTCTCTCAGCCACTCCTCACAGGACTTGTGCTTCAGACACTTCATCAGCTTCATTGTCTTCTCAGGGCATCCTCCAGGCAGCTCAATGTCCTTTTAGTGAGTGATCCAAAACTGGATACAGGACTCAGGGATGTGACCTCACCAGTGCCGAGTACAGAGAGAGAATCACTGCCCTGGTCCTGCTGGCCACACGATTGCTGATACAGGCCAGGATGTCATTGGCCTTCTTGGCCACCAGGGCACACACTGGCTCATGTTTGGTCACTGTTGACCAGCACTTTAGGTCATTTTCTGCCAGGCAGCTTCCCAGACAGTCTTCCCCAAGCCTACAGGGCAACATGGAGTTGTTGTGATTCAAGGGCAGGACCTGGCACCGGGTCTTGTTGAACCTCACACAATTGGCTTGGGTCATTGATCCAGTGTATCCAGATCCCTCTGTAGAGCCTTCCTGCCCTCTAGAAGCTCAACAATCCCATTCAACTTGGGGCCATCAGCAAACTGACTGAAGGTGTCATTGATCCCCTCATCCAGATAATCACTAAGGATATCAAACAGGGCTGGCCCCAATACTGAACCCTAGGGAACACCACTGGTGACCAGCCACCAGCTGGATGTCGCTCCATTCACCACCACTCTTTGGGTCACTCCTGGTCACCCAGCCAGTTTTCAACCCAGTGAACAGTGCACACTTTCAAACCATGAACAGCCAGTTTTCCCAGGAGAGTGCTGTGGGAGACTGTGTCAAAGGCTTTACCAAAGTTCGGGTAGATGACATCCACAGCTTTTCCCTCATCACTCAGTGGCTCACCTTGCCATAGCAAGGTTGGTCGAGTAGGACCTGCCTTTCACATCCCCGTGCTGGCTGGGCCTGACCCCCTGATTATTCTGCATGTGCCATGTGACAGCGCTTAGGATGATCTGCTCCACGATCATCCCTGGCACAGTTTATGTTATGGTTACAACTTTGTGGTTAACAAGTTAAAAAATGGATGCTAAGTAGACAGAAAATTTGCTTTCATATTAGTAAATTTATAATCCCAATGAAATACAGAAAGCCACACTTTTTTCCTACAAGCAGTTCAGCAAATTTCCTTTTCTTTCACACAGTACATATAGGTAAATCAAAATGGACACAAGATCAAAACATTGCTGACTTTTGTTTAGAAATTTGGTAGAATTTGGTAGAACAGGAGGAAATCGCTTTTTCTGAGCAGCACTTGTCATGCAGCCTCCATGAACCCACCTACCCTGTGTTAACTGTAAAGCAGTATAGATTGTATATAACAACTGTGCTGTTCCTCTTTCCATTTTCCAAAAGTGGTGGCTTATCGCATAAATGATATCATTGCCCAAGTGTTTCAAGAAGTTTAATTAAATGTATCACTTCCAATAAATTCCTTGGGCAAACAGTCTACCATAGGGGCACATAAAGAACGTGAACATTAATTGCATTTGAGATTAGCCTTGCTGAATTGAATTCTCACACACTGATACCCTTTCTGCTTAAGCCATAAAAATCAGGCATTTATACATCCAGCTATTGGCAGGTTTACTGTAAAGTAATATTCCCACTGGACTGAAAGTCTACACGGGAAAAAGTTTACTATAGCAGAACTACCTGCTTACAAATTACCACTGAGGCAGACAGTACCTCTCTTTTGATACTCTTTACTAATGCAGCATTTCTATTCAATATCATTCCATTAACAACCTCTGTATCAGAGGATTGCACACGAAAAAAGAAACCTGTAGTTTTATAAACCATCAAAAATTTCTGGGTAAAAAAAACCCCACCAACTAAAAAACAACCAAAAGAAAGCCAAAGCAAGGACACCTGGTGAAAAAATCCAATTTGCTGATAAATTAATTAAATTCCCCACTGAACCAACCCTGACTGAACATGCCTCATGTGGGAGAGACTTAAAGACAAATTTGCTAATTAATGTTAATGCAGGGATTGGAACAATTAGAAGAATAGGTTCACAGGAGAACATCCCTCTTTTGCTCAGTTAGTACAAGCACGGTAACTAGATCTTCACATTTGCAAGAGCTATTGTGAATTAAACAATTCCATTACATACAACACAGGTAATAATATTGCAGTCCCCTTGTGGAGGGAAATGTAAAACAAGTAAGGAATAGCTGTTCTTTCTAGGTTTATATGTAATTGTGTCCCAATATCCTGAGTATCATGGGAGAACCTTAAGGGATTAGTGTTACTGTGGCACTTGGAATAGTCTAAAAGATTATCATGCCTGAATATCTTTTCAAAGCATATTCTAATAGAGACTTAACCATTTGTAACTAGTTGATTATTATAATTGTATTTCAGTGAATATAGTTGTAAAATAAAAAATTGGATAAACTCACCTGTACAGTGTTACAGACTAATGAAACACAGGAAAGTTCCAGATGAATAAAATTAAAAGTGGCAGAATTCCCTTTACCAGTGCTTACATTCACTACTGTTAATTTTTACAATGAGATGAAGACTGCATACATGGTGGTGACCTGCCTGACTCCTTCCTAGTTTTGATAGATCTGTTTTAAAAATTAATTCTGGATGAAGTAAGATTCTTAGCCTATACAAGGGAATCTCACAATATCAGCTATAATTTTATTGAGTTTATTGGTTTCTATATGAAAACTAACATAATACAAAAGACATTTGCCAGTTCCTTATGATTCTACCATTTTTACAAATTATTTCTTTAAGATTATTTATCATCTATTTCTATTTTGCCACCATCCTATCTCTTAATTACTGATCAATATGACTCTAAATATAGAGCTACTCAAATGGTAGACTACAAGGAGCCATAATGGACTACTGGATAACTAATGTCTGTTTTAACAAGTCCATAATCATGTATTTGCTATAGGAGATACTTTACTATGGCTCCAAAGGAGCTATTACAAGCTATTGACTTTGAGCACATTCCTACCCATCTAATTATGTATTAATGTTACTGCTGTTACTGTCACAACAGAGAAAACTGAAGCGAGACAAAAAGTTAAGAAGTAAAGTAAATGCAAATTTATCTAGCATTGAAAATTCTAAATGGAATGTTTCTTTTCCACTGTTTACATGTTTCTTGGTAAAAAACATAAAATTGGTGAGCAGCTGAAAGGAAGGGGGATAACTATTAGAGCATTCTAACACTCAGTGGATTCAGTTTCCAGTAAGGTAGACAGTTGTTTTGTTTTATTCTGCATTCCTGAACAGAGGCATCACACAAATTTTTCTTTTTAGTATTGAGCTGAGTGAAAGGAGCAAGTTTGTTTTCTTCTTCCATCTGTGTACTGTTGCACTGATTTTCAAACTAAATCCTTACTGAGAAAGGAGATTTTGATTTATCTGGGTTCAATTTTCAGTAATATAAGAAAATTTGAAGCAAGGAAATTTTCATTTATTCAATTTTACAGTGAAGAATTTGCACAGCTTCAGTCCTGGCTGCACATAAGAAGCAAAGAAACAGAAGAGGGACGTAATGAAATCTAAAAGGGGAGCAAAGCTAAAATGAAGGAACAACCCTCTCCAGATGAAGTAAGTATCCTTCCACCTCCCCAAAAGACAGCGAGACACTGAGCTACACTCCCAGCTTTCCTGCATTCAGAAGTTTGACTTTATTCACATTTATAGAAATTACAACTACTTTCTAAGGCTGATAGTGGAAAAGACAGTGGATGTATCTGAGCATGTGATCAAAACCAAGCCAGAGACAATATAATTTTGGAAGACAGCCTAAGTCCTTCTCTACCACATTAAGATTCTCATAAGAAAGCTTGTGACTATGTGTATGATGATGAGGCAATCCATACCTGGACATCTTACTTTTCTAACACATAGCAGATGTAACCAATAAAGTGGTCAGAAGAGAATATTTTCCTGAATTCCAGTTGAAAACTTCATCAGAAGCCTGGAATGCAGAATACTTTTTCCTTTAAATAACCACCACCAAACATACAACTCTTTCTTCAGTAGTGCATGCAGTTTCCAGTACCTCTAAATCAAGTCCTTTCCCCCAAACATGCAACAGTCCATATGCAGCAGGGGAGGGAATGGAAAATAGAATTTTCTAGCAAAATTACTCCTGGACATGATTTGCTATGGCCTCTGACCAAAGACCTCCTGAACTGAAAATGAACCACCCTGACAGTTACAAAAAAACTAAGCAATAGGGCTTAGAAATGTTCACAGAATACATATTCTCTCAAGGTGCATGATTCTAATCATTACCCAGAATCTTAGATAGAATCTGTCTTACCTAAATTCAGGAACTTGTAATGTAGATGCTTAGAGCTGAGCTAAACTCTTAATCTAGGCAGTGTCTGCTGTCATTTCAGAGAAACAAGCATTTTGAAAGCACAATTAATTTGACTCATTTTAGCCATCTTTACCAGAATGATCTATATTATAATATAAATATTAAAAATAAACCTAACGTGCCCAGTTTAGATATGTAGTAATCCACATTTAATTTGATTAATTCCTCTTCTTTAAACAAAGTTTAAGGAGTAGAAAAGGCCACAAGTTGCATATCTGAAAGAACTACACAAAAGAACAGGTAAGATAGAGAGCTTTTCAAGTGTCCCTTGACAGCATCTCACCCTTGATTGCACTAAAAGTTACAGCCCAGAGATCATACTGTACAAAACCATAAAACTGAAACACACCCAACCACAGGAGGTCTCAGAAACATCCTGAATAGCCTGACTTTTCCTCCAATCTAAGAGATTTAGTGAACCAAAACTCCAGAAGAAATTTCTTAATTCATGAGTTACTAAGATGTTAGTCCTAATATTAGTTAGAGTTTAAGGGGCATCTAGAGTCATTAGGGCTAACTTTGAGGAGAGATACTGCTTCAAAAGTAGCTCGGGTTGCTTAAGGGCCAAGTCCAATTGAGTTCTGAATAACCTGTCTGGGACATCTACAAGCCTGCTGCATCTGCAAACATTACAAAATGTGGTGAAACAATGGTAAGACTTCTGTTAGCAACAAAGCTCTGCAGTCCTTCATTTGATAGGCAGCATTCAGCACAAGAAAGAAGGTGAGGAAGCATGTATGTACACCACCTATACAAAACCCCAACAACCTGTTAATATTTCCTTGGCATAGTTTATTAAGCTACTTAGTTTGATTCAATGTGATAATAGAATTAGCTTTTTCAGTTCTACTCATTAAAGGAAAAAGAGACAAAAAAATTCACTTAAAGAAACCTGAGGACAAGAGATGTTACAGTCCTTTTTTTGATCATTTTGCTAAAATGAGTGTTATGGGTACTCAATTATGCCTAATTGACAAGTAGCTAGTGATAGCTAAGATTTCAGGGAGATAGAGTCTGATGTCCCCAGCTCAGTTTTAAACCTACTGCTGTAGCTATATTTGACCTTTATTTCATAGAAGAAGAATGCATTGCAAGTGAAAGAACAGGGAAGAATGAGGAATTGTGTTATAGCTGCATATCTGGAACAGCCTCAAAGAAATTACAGACACTGCAAACATAAAACCACTGACTGAATTAATTAACTAATGAAATTTCATTTCTCATTTCCCTCCTTCTGCATTGTAATACTGCATGCCCTTGAACTGCCACCTGTACTCACTCAAAAGTCTTTATTGCTGGAAAAATAAAGGAATGAGACACACAAACATGCGCTTTCTATTATATATGTTATGGGTGATTCCAAATTACACCAAATAGTCAGAATAGGGTTGGGAAAATGCTGCAACAGCAACATTTATTTATATATATATACATAAAATTCAGTAGCAGAAAATGTTTTTGCAGTATCATCAAAGCTATAGACAAGCTAGTGGGTACAGATACAATCACACCTTCATCCTCTGTGGTAGAATGGTTCATTGCTTTCCACTATATATTCGGAAGGGAAAATTAGGGCAGTTAGGCATGGGTGCTCTAGGGTGGGTAATATCACCAGCAAACAAATCAAACCAAAAGGATTTGGCCCTCATTAAGACAACTGAACCTTGTAACTGCCCCTTTCGGAAGAGTTAAATAAGGACACCAAATAGTGGTAGATGCCCATGTGCATTATTTCCCCTCTCAGCTCATAGGAAGCAGTCTGAGCTGTTACAGCTTTGTGGTGATTAGGCAGAGCAGTCCTGTCTATGCTAGAGCCAGCGACCCCCATTACACAGGAATGTGCGTGCTGTGAATATTGCTAAGGCATACTGGCTTGCACAGGATCACCAGCAAGTGGATAGCAAATGACAAAATGAATATCCAGTCTGAACTGTGAGAATTGTACAGGTTTCTGTTTGAAGCAGTAGGAACTCAAAACCCCAAAGGAATTTGGAAAAAAGTTGCAGCAACTGAACTCAGTAAAGGTTTAGCAAAACTATTCAACAAGTCAGTAGAAGTTCTTACAAATCAAATATTAAGGCTGCAACCACAGATTTATTTTTTAAATCCTTTCTTGTAATGCAAACCAAAGAACTCTTTAAAAGACACTTGCCTTCATATGTCTCCTTTCAAATTCTTTTTCTGATCAAGTAAAACTCCACACTGACAAGGATTGTGCTGTAAGGTGTCATATGGTAGTAAAGCAATTCATCAGAGCTGAATTTATAGTAAATCAAGGTTGCATGGTGTTCTGTTCTTCCAGATCACCCGGATATCAGTAACAGCATTACCAGTGGGTGAAAAAGTGCTAAGAGCTATATATAAATGATAGATTTCCCAGAGCTCATATGAAAGTCATGACACCTTTGCTAGAGGAACCGCTAGGTTAAAAAACAGTCTTCTCCTGGTTGTCATACTCTTTCTGAAAAATAATTGTCTGATGAGTCAAAATGGCTTTTTCTTATTACCCCTTCATCTAATTTTGTTTGTTTTCATGGAAGTATTCCCAGTCAGTAGCAGCATTGTCTAAACACGAAGCTGCATCATGCTGGTGTCTTGTACACAGAATCCAAAGGTTTTGCCTTTAGTGTCAGCATGCATGAGAAAGAGGATTTTCATTGCATTGAGTGATATTTCTTTTTTCCAGTTTCTGTCTTTGCTTATTATTGCTTTAAAATAACTACATCTTTTGTACATTAATGCTGAATATGAAAGCGTACCCTAGGGTAGGGTTTCACAGTGTTTTTTTTCACCCCCTGCACTGAAATGCTGAGCAGTGCTTCATTTGCCAAAAAACAGATGCTTCTTCCTGCTCCTGCTGTAGCCAAATGTTTGATTCAGATGGGATTTTGCATTTGTTATACCAGCTATGGGAATTGCAGGAACTCATTAGCACTCAAGCCCTATGTCAGCAAACTTCCTCCGGGAAAGAGAGGAAAATGAGTGCCCTACAAATAATCCACAGCAGGAGGTTTCATGGCTTCAAAGACATCAAGACAGGTATCTGTAGTTCTGTAGCTATTTCTAAAAGCATTTCTAAAATACCTATATTTTTCTTCATAAATACACTTAGATTATCTTCTGCCAACGAACACGTCTGATCATTGATTTCATTGGGAATAGAAATATTGGAACATAAATCAGTAATTTATTTTTAGGGGATCTCTTAAGGATTTTATGCATTTTAACATGAGTAATCTGTCTTGTAGACACATCAAAAATAAACTTTGAAGGCTGCTCTTCAAAGTTACACCATATGTACTGGCAAAGCTCTACTTTTTTTTTCCCCTTTTTATTGGCATCTTCACAGGACAACACCTTCACATAAAACATGCAACTCCTCTCCCCCTTGATAAGACTGGCTTATTGTTAGAATGGATACTGTCCAGGAATTTAGTACAGTTGAATGTTTGTTGCAACTTCATCACTTCTTTTCAGCACCAACATTTTTAACTAGCATGAAAAAATGAGAAGAGGAATATATTTGTTTTCTTTAGTTTCTCTAGAATTATTTAGGGCACAAAGGTGCTGCCATTTGGATGCTTTTAAGTATAAATAACACATTTGTTGACTTTTATACTGAATAAACAGACCAAGGTCCTATGAAATGTCAGATATATTCTTAGCAACTGAGGCATTTCTCATAAATGATCAGTAAATCTAAGCATTTTTTTTTCTTATTTATAATTAGCAGCTTTGCCTTTCCAGTCAATCCTATTCTACATGTTAACATCCCAGAAGTTCTCTTCTGTTCCCTTTGAGGTCTGTTGCTTGACACATATGAGATAATTTTTTAAATTTTGGTGCCATATTCCCATAGAAACAGGAATTACACTGTCATTTATTGACTGCTTTTGAGAACACCAACCACCACCATCTTTTAAAAACCAGCTGGCTAGTTATGCCACACCAAGTAGGGACTGCCAGTAGGTACTGTGAAAAGTATGTGTGTTCCCTGTTCTGAGATGAAAGACATTGCAAAGCACCTAAATACACTGTTGAGAATAAATAGGACCACTGAGGAGTGAATGGTTGTTTTCATACACATGCAGAAATTACATAAGTGAGTGATTGTGTAAAGCAGCTCTGCTGAGCAGAGAAGGCTGTTCAATAATAAATCCAAGAATTATTTTCAGAACTTCGGTTGTTAAATGAGTGGCAGCGTTTGGCCAGATTGTTTTTGGTTTGACAGTTGTGATAAAGAATCCATTTTGTTCCAGTCCTTGTAGTAAGTTTCTTCCACTTATCCCAACCCAAGAAGCCACACAGAAAATGACCAGATATAATTCATACTGCAGCCTATGAGAGCAGAGGCTTGTTTAATTTCCAAAACCATCCTGCTTCATGTATTATTCCTGCAATTTAATGTAATGACTTTCTTAATGTCTCACTTGGATTCACTTCAGTAAAATGTCCTTTATCCTCCCTCCCCCCAGTTTCCTGCTTAGAAATTGCAGATTAATGAGAATTTACATGGATCAAATGAATTCTACTCCATCAACCCTCAACTATTTGTGAGTGGTTTACAAGTTGTGGGTTAGTGGAACTGCAGATGCAGGGACACTGAGCCGGCTCCTTGCAGAGACAGCTCTGGCCTGGCAAGAATTATATGCTACTATAGAGTGCTGTGGGATGGTGGCTTTACAGTTTGCAGGGTCAAGTTGGCCCAGGACCAATTTGCAGAGCCTAAACTAAAATCACTTGGCCTCCCTGCACCATGCAGGGTCAACCAAACATCTCTGCATGGAGCTGGTCCAAGCCTGGCATGGCTGACTTGGACAGGAGGTAGAGTTTGATGGGCACTGCATTATAGCTCCTAGAGCTTTCTTTCTCCGTGCCTCTGTCCTGCTTTCCAGCAGTGCTCCTGATCCAAGGGATTATTGCTAAGATGGAGAGTGGAACTGTTGTACAGAGCCAGCATGGATCCAGTGCCATGCCTGAACTGGTACAGACTGCTGGAGTGGGAGTCTAGTCTAGTCTAGTCTAGAGACACCTGAAGGGCTCTGCTAAAGTCAGCTGTGGTCTACCTGCCTTGTTTGCTACACCAGACATGATAGTGACTCTCTTTTATCTCATCCTTGTTCAATTATTTTGTATATCTCAGGTATCCTCCTTACTCGTGGTCAGCTGATGATAAATTCCTTTCTGAAACAAGGCTGGGTTTTGGGGATACTTCTCAACTAATGTTTGGGGAAGAAATGCTTTTTTTGAGTAAAAACTCCAATTTTCCAGTTTCTGGGACATTGAAACACCACTGCGTGTGACCAGCCAGCACAGTAAGGGCTACCTCAAAGGTTTCCGTTATGCTTTCCTGCAAATTGGGAAAAATCTATGGACCCTGTCAGCCAAATTGTGCCAAGGTATTTAATGGCAGACTGCTTGTTACCACGGTCCAAAGGGATCCAGATGTAGTGCAATAGGCAGTGATATTTCTTGCCTAGGAATAGCCATCTAGCACAGGGGTAATTTGAGGATGATTGCATAAAATATCTGGCTTCAGGGGAGCTAGCCATTACTGGTCTGGAGTCTACAAAGGGAGCCTCCTCATCCCCAGCTCCATAGAGGGCAGTCTGCATTCCTCTACCCCAAATAGGTATCTGAAGGCTGTTCGAGAACCATTAAAACATCTGTAAATTATACTGTTAGTTTTTGAAAATAAGTTTAAAATGTTTTTGAAGAGGAGCATATGACAGGAGGTCTTTAATTCAGAGTGTTTCTGGAGATAAATGAGTCGTGCCAGAGCGGACCCAGAGAAAGTATAATACAGCCTGCTGCTTGCTGACTGCCAGTGAGCATTACTGCCCATCTAGGAGTACAAGAACAAAAGACAAACTAAATTATTAACTGCATGTACTTGAAAAGAATCTTAAAGGTTTATCTTACTGCATGAAACTCTTTTATCAAACTCCACATCAACAGCTGTATGTTAACTCTTGAACTTTTGTGCTGGGAAACTTCTTCTTGTGCCTCACTTTTCTAATGTTGTCAGTTTTCTGATAGAGTCTTTGGTGCACTGAAATATTGAGAGACCATTAAAAAACACCAGTTTATTTAAAACTAGGTTTGCAAAATTCAATCACTCAATGATGGGTCCTACGTAAGTGTTGAAAAAGCTAAATGACACATGTGAAGGGGAAAGTTTACATGAAACAAAGCCTAACATTAATTTAAATGTTATTTTACCATAATAGAGGCTGGAGTATCAATTACATGCATATCCAGGGGAACAAGAAGCTTTGGGAATCTTATACTGTAACATTGAATTTTAAGTATTTCTGCAACACTGACATCTCTACATATATCTTGAGAGATCTGAGATCTCAAATGTGCTGCATGACATTCTTTTTCTTTGTATGACATATGTATGTCATATTCCTTAGAAAATACCTCTCTAAGATAATCCCTTGTTTTTCAATATTTTTTTTGGAAAACTTTCTAATGCATTTGTTCATGATATATATGAAAAGCTTTTTCCTTCCTGTGCGTATATCCTAACTTTACTTTGGAGTAAAACTTATACCCCTTGAAACTGATGCATCCTAGAGCAAGGAAGAGACTTGTAAAAGCATTATCAACTCTTGATGAATTCAGGTCTCTGGAATTATTTGTTCTAGATTAAAGGAAATTCAGGGAAAACCCAAAATTAAGAAATGCCTTTATGACTGATTTTTCAGCCTTTTTCTTCCAGCTGTCAACAAAAATTGATTTATGCCTTCTCAGCATGTAATCCTCATGCTGACTGTGAAAAACTAGCAACATCAAAGTGAATATCTGCTAAAGGTACTCCTAGTGAAGAGAAGGATTCGTTTGTCTGAAGCATTGGCCAGTCTTTGTGCACCGCAAAGGGAGTAGCAACATCTCTAGAAGAGTGCCAGGATGTAAATTCCTGAACCCCTTATTCTTTCAGCAAAAGTTTTCCAAAGCTATGAAGACATGTAATACCTTAAAGGAGAAAAGTATTTATACAGGGAAAGCTTCTAGGGGAAAATAATTCAAAGTAATTCTGAGAGATTTTTGTTTTTTCCCTAAATATTTTTTGTGAGTGCTTATCATCCAGAAGAGAATCCCAGGGAAAAGACTGCTGTATTCATTTTCAATCAGACTGACAATCTTATTTTCTGTTTGTGAATATGGTAATAATATATTTTCTCCTGGCATTACAATGCCCTTTTCTAAGATAGCAGTGGTAAACTTTATCTGAGGCATGTTAATGAAGTCATTTGACAGAGGACAGACTTCATAGGAAATTCCCACCTCACTTTAATTCAGCTCTCAAAAACAAGAGGATGAAGAGCTATATAACCCTCTTTACATTGTAAAGTTTTATTGTGGAATTTTGCTTTCTAAAAATACAAGAGCATGAAAAATATGAAAAAAACCCTCTTCTTTGTGTGTAGGTAGTTCAGTTTGGCTGTCAGGTTTTACCCACAAGGCAGCCCTTATGATTTCTCTTCTTCCAAAAACTCCTCTTAAAAAGAGTGTGATACCCCATTTGAACAACTTATAAATGATGTGCTTAACTACTTCCCATTGAAAAGATGGGGAGGAGTAAGAAGGCTGTCAGAGAGCTTAGAGGGTAGTTCAGAAGTGTTTCTCTCTGCAATGAGGAATAGGAATTTCCATCTTCTAAATTGCTTTAGCCTATTTGAACTACTGTAAATAGATTGAGTGCATAGAACGAAGTTGTCTAGAATGACTGGAGACAAATTGCACATTTCAGAAGATTAAAGAAGATAGTTTCCATCCCCACTTTGGGGATCAATGAGGAGATGTGCCAGGGTGTGCTATCTCAAGGAGCTTCTTGCTGCATGCTGCTTATCCTCAGCTGCCTGGAAGAGGGCTTTGGTCACACTCTGGCTGGGAAGGAAGTTCCTTTGCTCTTTTGCCTTTAGGTTATATCTGACCTGCAGTCATTGCACATACACTTAAAACATTTTAAATTAGTGGCAGTCTTCAGCAGCAGGGAGCCTAGCACATGCTGACAGAATATTTTACTTTTCTTGATGGGTGGGTCTTTCCAGGCCATTCCTATCTGTGCTATCTTAGCTAAACAGCTATCAGTGTCTGAGAAAACAGATATAAAATAGCTTAGTTATTCCAAATTACCTGCAGACTGTGCTTCAGATTTACTGTTTATCATTCTTGAAAAGGTAGTAAAAGCAGTTTATTAATGTAAATATATTTTCTTAAAAACTTCTTCAAACAACAAACAACAATGGACGACAATGGAAGAGATGTGGGTCACTGAGCATTGGGATTGCAAGACTCTTACAATATAAAGCTTTTCATAAAATTATGAGGGTGCACGTTAAAAGCAATTACTTTTGTCCTCCCTATTTGAATGAAGAGGAATTCCAGAATCTCATTGCTCTAATTTTGCAAAGTCCTTCTTGAAGTCCCAGAAAGAAATATTGGCCCATTATCCTCCAACTTAAATTTCTATTTTCTTTCCTTATTCTTGTTTCTCAGATAATATACTGGTTGGGTCTGACTGGGATGGAGTAAATGTTCCTCAAAGTGGTCCATATGGTGATTTGTTTTGATTTGAGACTAAAACAGTGCTGATAACACACCACTGTTTTGACTATTGCTGAACAGTGCATGGCATTTGGGCTTTCTCAGCTGCTCACGCTGCCTCCTCAATGAGAGGGCTGGGGTGGGCAAGGGGCTGGGATGGGACACAGCTGGGACATCAAACCCAACTGACCAGAAGGATATTCCAGGCCCTATAATGTAATACTCAGCAATAAAAGCTCAAGGAAAGGAGAAGAAAGAGACATTCACAGTTATGGCTTTTGTCTTCACAGGTAACCACTACCTATGCTGAGGGTCATTTCCTGGAAATGACTAACCATCTTCCTACTGGTGGGAAGTAGGGAATAAATAACTTATTTTGCATTGCTTCACACGCAGCTTTGCTTCACCTATTAAACTGTTTTTATCTTCCCCCACAGTTTTTCAGCTTTCCTTCCAATTCTCTTTCTGTGAGTGACTGGGTGTGTGCTCAGCTCTTGGCCAAGGTCATCCAGGTACCAAGACAGACAACAAAAGCATTTTCTTACCCTCTTCCAGGCTTTATTTTTGTAACTCTTCTTAGAGCTGGAACATATTCAACCATCTCTACATATTCCATTTTGGACCCTTTTTCCTGATGACAAACTACATTTCTTTCTTTTATTTAATTTTCTCCTACTGAAAATATTTCTACTGATACACCCCAGGGTGTAGTTTTCTTTTGCATTGCACTATATGAATCCCACTCAGTTTCTGATTGCTACTCTACTTCTTATGACTGTTAATAATGCTAAGTATTTCTTCTCTGGGCCGCACAGCCCAAAGAAAGTGAAAATGTTGATTGTTTATGTCACCAGAGTTGTGTTGACTCTACTAAAAATCAAATAATTTACTACTATTTTGTTTTATACTGGCATACACTTTGAAGGAAACATTTGTGCTTGCTCACACATTTTGAAAAAACTCTACAGTGAGGTCAGGACTCAAATCTCTGACACATCAGTGGTACTTTGGAGAGAACCAAGTATGAAGTCTTCAACCATGTGCTTCAGATTTTTAACTGTCAAATTTTGTGGAAAATGTTAAGCTTAGAGTGGATAATACAAACTTTAAGGTGAAGGGAAAAGTGTCCTGTAGCTACTATGAACCTTTAGGAACTCCAAAATGAACCATGGTTGCTTAGTCAGTGGGTCTGGACACTTGCTTGTCACAAAGAATTTGACCTGGATATGTTGTCTCACAAAAAATGTACAGCTGACATACCTCTGACAAAATATAGATTTATTTTGTCATCCTTTCCCCCCATTAGTCCATAGAGAAAGACAGGCACTGCTAAGGCAGAGTTCATCTCACCTAATGTAAGTGATTAAAGTTGGCTCTTTTTTTTTAGGGGATACAGGGTTACTTCAGCCCCAAGATAAAACCTTGATTCAGCTCAAAATTCAGACGTATATACATGTAGACACTTACATCATAGACATTTAAGTTGTCTGAATCTGGAGCTCTTAATATTAGGTGATATGAATAGTTCATTTGGATTATTTTGCCACTTGGGAAGGGTTTTCTAAAGGGCCTCCATTTCCACCTTGCTTTTTTTCTAGTTTTTATTAGATAGTTTAATAAGCTTAATTTGGGGTGTTTTTCAGATCTGAGGATAAATCTGATTTTTTGGACACATTAACATGAAATGGTAATGAAAGGACCAAGAGTACCAAACTCAAAATGAAAACATAAACTTGATTCCCTCTCCTTCTTCCTCCTGCTAGGGAGATTTCTGAGTTCTTGCTTCCTGGAACATAAATTTTTCTTGCCCTGTACTTTAGCTTTTTAATTACTTTTTATCAGGGATGAACAGAATTTCTGTCAAGCCAAGATATTTTCTTACTTGGTTAAAAAAAAAAAAAAAAAGAAGGTCATATACTTGGGAAAATTACAGAAAGACAGTTTATGGGCTGTAGCAAGTGAGAACTATTGGTGTAAAATGATTATCAATTACTCATTTTCAACCAGCTATCTCACTGGATCCATTCCACCTACTATATTGTAGTGCATTTATCAACTTAATTCAGGCAGTTAGTAATTCGATTTTCTCATTTCATTATTCTGTATAGAGAGCAATTGTTTTTTGTAATTATGGTAATAAAACTATATTTAGATCTGATTTAACCTCCCACTCCTTTAGGCATCTCAGTTAAGTGTGTAAGCTGTGATCCTATTTGGTCTTCTCAGTACAGATGTTCCCTTTACACTTGGGGGAAGAAGAAATTGAGCTGTCAGGAAAATTTGGACAATAGGAGGCTTTTGTGAAAAAACTTCAATCAGGCAGGTTTGGTTTTGGCCATGGTCATTACCACAGAGAGATGTAACTGATTCACTGTTTTGAATTCCACTTCTGGCAAATCTGGCATTTCTTGAAATTTATTTTAAATTTTGAGTTTTACTCAATTGAGTTTTACTCAATTTTCTAGGTTGAAACTTTGGAAGACTTTGAGCTTTCACAACTTCTGATGTTAGTCAAAGTTACACAAAAAGCATATATACAGTGAAACTGAGGATTTGTGTTATTTAACTGTAATTTTCTACTGTTATTTTTATGAGGATGTTGGGTCCAAAACCAGGATA
This sequence comes from Leptocoma aspasia, assembly GCA_013399835.1. Classification (NCBI taxonomy): domain Eukaryota; kingdom Metazoa; phylum Chordata; class Aves; order Passeriformes; family Nectariniidae; genus Leptocoma; species Leptocoma aspasia. Next base: position 3,895,225 of record VXAX01007965.1, read on the forward strand.
GAAATAAATGATTACAAGAGGTCAATCTCCTTATAATGTACCTGCTACCTATAAATCTACCCACAAATTAGCTGCTTAAATGGCTGAATTAACAAGAGAAATTTAGAAGTAATTTTAGGTTTCATACAGTCCCTTGCAATATGCTAATGAAGTATTGTAGAAAGCAAATATCAGAGTTGCAGTCCTCTGGCATGAAAATTTCTGCTTTGAACCCAGAACATATTTGACAGTTTTTGTTCCTTCTTTCAGCATCTTGTATCTCTCCCAGTAATTATTTTTAACTTCTTCTGATTATTTCCAAATTTAAGAGGTGTGTGGTGGTTTGGATTTTTTTTTTTGCCTTGAGATTTGTATATATTTTTTTATGGAAAATGTACTCTTAAGATTTGTTGAATGTGCTATGAGCTTCATCCCTGACCTTTTGTTTTTCAGCTATATTCACTTCATACAGTCCCTTGACTATTGCTAGAGTGTATATTTTCAGGTTTGGGCTTCTTTGTTCATCAACATTAGCCTTCTTTATTTCTGGTGTATTTTTAGCTAGATTACATGCACAGCCCTTGGGCATACATTAATTTATATTCGAATGTTTTCCATTTCCCTCTGTGTCCTTTATCTCTATTGATTTATCCTACTTGATTTCATCCTGTGCTTTTACATTCTTCTGAAACTCACTCTTTGAAATTTAACATCCTTCTTTTTTTTTTTTTTTTCCTTTTGTGGTTTTACCTGTGTCCTAATTACCACCCTAATTAGGTTATGAACACAATCGCAAAGAGTCCTTGCACTTCTGCAATCCTTTTATATTTACCACACACAGACCTAGCCAAAGATTGATTTTTTTCTTCTAAATTTTTCCTTTTTCCCTACTGCATATATAGTACAGCGCTGTGCTTTAACCACAGAATTAAACATCTTTTGATTTATTTATCTTATGTAATGAGCCTGAATGTACTAATTCATAACTTTAACAATTTGCTGTAGATAATGTTGTATTTACAACTCCTATATATTGCTATAAGTTTTTTTCAAATGGCATCTATAAATTTGTCTAGTTTTTGTTCTTTTTTTTTTCCTCTGGTTTCATTGCAAAATCTAATAAATTACTTCTACTGTGACATTTTCAAACATAAAGTATTTTGCACTTTTATTAAGAAAAACATTACAACCCTATCTCCCTTAAAAATTTCTAGTTATTGGAGGTTTTTAAAACTTGTCTTACATGGTTATTCAAAATCTGCGCTTTGTTCCAAACGACACTTGCATGAAATTTTTCTCCTCTCTTCTCATCCTCCTTTGACTTCCTAATTTATCTCAGTTTTCTATGTCAATCCTTTGTAGACTTTCACATCATTCATCTGATCAATTTTTAACTAATTTTATCACACACCTTTTTTATTTGTATGCACGCAAAACTCTTTGCCATGGTGACAAATGTCATTGTTATTGTTGTGTACAGGCAAAATTAAAAGTTTTCAGGAGTATTCTGGAGTATTGTATGGCTTTAAAGTAATGACTATTTCAATTGCAGTCACTTATGCCACCATACCAGTAGGTAAATCCAAACACTTGATGCTTCTATGCAAATTTATCATAGAAGCATAGGATGATTTGGGCTGGAAGGGACCTCAGAGATCATCTAGTTATGCACAGCTACAGCAAAAAAAAAAAAAAAAAACCAACAACCCACACTATTTTGTCTTCATATTTCTTTCTGCCTCCTCATTTAAGCAACTTCCCCTTGCTTACAGCAGATGGGCTCCACAAGCATACTGTTCTTGCTGTTCAGCTCTTTCCTACTGTTATTTCTGGCTAGTGCACTTCAACCACCCAGCTGTCAGTTCTTTCACCTATTACATCTTTGAAGACCAGAAAGGATTTAAAGAGACTGAATATTTTCTAATTTCATATTTCCATCATAGTTATGACTGTATGTCCAGAAAACGATCCTGTTTCTTAGAAAATTATCCTAATGCATTTTTCTTGAGAGTACTTTTTAGCCACCAAGACCTATAGATTCTGAGATAAATGGTTGGATTGCCTTCTTCTCACATACACCAGTTTTAACCTCACAGTTAATGATGCAGTAACTTCAAAACAGTTCACCTGAAACTTCATTGCCAAACTTTACTTGCAACAACATCGTACTGAAGTTCAGAAAATACTAAGAACTATTTGAAATCTTGTAGTCTCTTCATTACAAGACCCAATCCAGTCCTGTAGTACAATGTTAATATTTATGCTTTTCAGTGACAGCTTTGTTGTCCTTATTTCCCTTTATTAACTTCTGCAGTAGGACTGGGCCTGCATGTATGTGACTATGGCTACTCATGCAGTGACCTCCACCAGGAAAGTGGGATAACTCTGGGAGGTGAAGAGGGAAGAAAGCAGTATATACATGTGCGACTTCCTCCTTGAAATCCTGCTCACAAAAATTGGATATGTCGTCTGTCCACACCACATTAGCTCACCCCATTTATGCTTTCAGTGCCTCAGTGTAGTGGTTTCTGTACCATGTTCTAAAACATTTATATCTCTTATAATTGCAAGTGAGTTAGACTTACAGACATGTAACCTGCAGGCATTTTTGGCATGAATTTGTGGTCCACATAATATTTCTTCTCGTATACAGTTGTGCTTATTTCTAGAAGGTTTTAATTCATTACCTCTTCAGGTTTCCCTCCCAGCAGAGCACCTCTTTGACAATCGCACTGACAGGGAGTTGAAAGTTTCTGTGTGGCTTGGTATATATTAAGATCTTTCCTCAGCATCTTCCCTCTTCTCTTGTTCTGTCCTCTCTTACTAGCTTTAAATCCAGGAACTCTTGATCTTATTCTTACTGTGCTCATCTTTTCCACATATCCTTGCTATGAAATGCTTGCTCTGGGCACCAGGGAATGTGATAGCTCAGTTCACAAGCTCAAAAAACTATACTCCTGTCAGATACTTTAGTTAATGTAGATACTGCATGTATCCATATTTCTCTTTAACTGTCTTTCTTTAGAAATCAGCATAACCTGCCCTAGTTGCAAACTTTCCATTTTACTAAGTCTAAAGATACACAGTTTGTCACATTTTACAACTCACCAGGTCGAAGTAAAAGAGGATGAACACAATATGAAGCAATCAAGGGCTTGTGAAGAGGGCCCTCATCACACCCAGTCAGACCACTGGTGTAATCCAATTAAATTGAATAGTTCAAAGGAAACCCCAGAGGATTAAAGACACTTACCCAAGCAAACCCATTTCCTACCACTTGAGGGGTATAGCTCTGAAAACATGCATCTGATTAAGTTCCTAAAATGGCAATTAAGGCTATAAGGTTAGAGAAAGATAATAAAGCATTACAGGGATTCTACCACCCTATACCTCTCTCTTCTCCCCAGTCAATGCCAGCTGTTTTCTAATTAACCCAATGGTAGCAAGGTGTCCACCAGAGGATATCTGCTGATTAGCCAAAGAACTCCCTTTTCTCAATGCTATTAGGCCTATGCCTCTAAAATCCCTGTTTTGCAAAAGTCTGCAGCCACCACTAAAGTTATATCTATGCAATATGCAACCACAGTACCTGTACACAAGCAAAGATGCTCAAATTCCACTAAGGCAATCAGCTCGTGCTGGGCAGTGATGGTTATGTAACTGAGATCAAGGCAACACAAGAAAATCATCAATATTCTCTCTCCCACCCTTTTCTCAGCTTGTATCCCCTCTTCTCATCTCCCACCATGTTTCTTAATTCTTTTTCCAACATTGGAGTGTCAGTTAGATTCCTTAGGGGGAAGCCCCAGGGTGTCTGAAGAGCACCTCAGCAGTCTGTCATCATCTGTTCCCCATTCTGACCAGAATCAGTTGTCAGGAAATAATTTGCAGGTAAAAATGTTTGAAAATGCAAGCCCTCCTCTGCTTAGAATTTAGAATTGTAGAATCATTGAATAGTTTGAGTTGGAAGGGACCTCAAAGATCATCTAGTTCCAACCTCCCTGCCATGGGCAGGGACATTTTTGACTAGACCAGGTTGCTCAGAGCCCCATCCAACCTGACCTAGAACACTTCCAGGGATGGAGCATTTTTGTAAGCTGGATTCATTTAGAGGAGCAGTCAATGGAGGGAATAGAAGTTATCCTTGCAGAGAAACAGGTACTCTGGAAAACCATTTAGCAAAGCCAAGGTCTGGACTGCCCACTGGAAGTACCCACAGTAGGCATTGAATTGTAAGATTCTCCACTTAGGTGTCTACATTTAGGGGGGACAAAGCAGTTTCAGAATATGGGCACTAAATCTTGTCTGTTAATGTGCTTTTTAAGACTTAGGTAAGGAAAATTCACAATTTATGTGGAAGGGAGAGAAATGGATTTGCCTAGCCTTGGTATGTTAAGTGGCATATTGGTAAAACTAGCAGTAAGATTAATTTTGTCTCTCTTAATATTGTTTTTATTTCTGTGTGTTTCATGTCCTAAAAATTAATTTCCTTATGCTTTAGTAGAATGGAACACAATCTTCAAAATGTTATTATTACTAGAATACTTAAGCATATGTTAATACTTTTTTTGAGCTGACATTGACAGATGATCCTTTATCTACAGTTTAAATACTGAATTTGAAAGAGCATTTCTTCACCCAGTCTGTAGTCCTATCTTCTAAGATACCTTCTGAAAATCTACCCTGAACCATAGGAAACCATATTACAAATAATAATAGAGCTCCTTTTCTACGCTAAGTTGATTTGATTTTGTGCATTTGATTGTAACATACCCTGAAATATGCCATTTCATGTGCCACTTGTCAAATAACATATTTTTCTTCCTTAGAAGTGCTATGACAAATCCTGACCCGACATCTTTGCAAAACGTGGAATGCCAAAGTTGGTGCACGTTCGTCACCTGGAAATAACAGTGATAGAGAAGCCATTTTATGAAATGCTGAAACTTAGTCCTGCTATGAAATTTTCATTCACTTGACAGTGTTCAGGTGGCTGGATAGTACAGTATCTTGTATTGCTTCAGTATACCCACAGACAGCTCTAAAGCTGACAGGTTTATGGTGTTGTACACTAGATGTTTCAAGTCAAGGTTTTGTAACACTAAAATTAAACACCAAAACAGTAGGGAAATCAATACACTGGTTTAAATGTAAAATTAAGTAGGATGCAAGAAAGTTTTGGGTTTTTTTCCCTTCCTAGTAATATTACCTATCTACTAATAATTTACTCTTTTCTATTTACATACAGTCAGAACTAAACCACATGATTTCTTCTATTTTCAGTGTGAAAATCAAGCTCCTATTGCTGCTAATGACACCTATAAATTAAACATAGATCAGAATAAATTTAAAAAAAAAATAATTATTGGTGCAGTATATTAATCTCCAGATTTAAAATTCGGGTGCCTCAAGACATAACTTCAGGTATGATCTCTGTCCAAGAAGGTAAAAATCAGCACATAATAGATTACAAAGCTGGTGATAATTTAGTTGAAGAGCTGTAATTTTTCAAACTTGATGCCAAATGTAAATCTAGATATGTCTTTCAAGACTGCATTTTTGGCAATGAAAAGGGTTTTTTGCACTAGTAAGAGTCCATATGACTCAACTTCCTCCTGTGCAAAAGTATACAGTGCACACATAATTTATTTTCTATTCTATAAAGACTTGTTAAAATATTTTTCAGAGCAATTATGGCTTTAAAAAGAGCAATTGCTTGTGTATATTGATTAAAGGGTCACAGCCAATCTGAAAAGTTGAAATTTTGTTTTACCAACTTCTAACTAGAAAACATTTGTAGTTTTCACAATTGATGTTTAATAATCACAATGCTACAATGCCTTTTGCCTAATTTTAGAGATACTTCAAATGAAAATTTTATTAAGAAATTAAAAACATTTGAACTAGAAATATAAAACAACTAAGGCTATAAAAAGGATAAAAAAGGAAGACGGGAAAGAAGTAGAGAAGCAATTCAGAAACTGACACTTCTATATAAATTTAAGCAGTTTTTAAATAAGATGAAACATACAAAGAAAGGTAGTTTGAGAAATACTTCAGAAAATATAATTGTGTGGGTGCTGCAGACCTAGTAAATAAAGAGCTAAAAGATGGAACTGTAGTTGTTCAGTCAGTGCATTTATGGAGATCAAATTTAAATATTTTCTTCACAAGTCATAAGATCAGTGAAGATGGTAAACTTGAATTAAACTTATGAAGGCATTTGACTTGATGTAACATGACACTTTAATTAAAAAATTATTTCAGAGCTCTGCAAGGGCTATTTAAAAATTATTAAAGATAGCTAAATGATAGTTCTCAAAATGTCAATGTAAATTGAAATTGTTCTTATTCATCATCAAATCCTTTCACTGAACTCACTTAGGGACTGTTTCTTGGCACTTGGATGCATCATGTATTTATCCAATATCTTTAAGAAGCTTTAAAATTATTACTGGTATCGTGAGAGGAAGACCAGAGGCAGGGTGAATGCTAAAAAGGGGGAAGGCTAACTTCCAGAGGAAGCAATCTGGGGCTTGTCACTCAAGCAAGTAAGAGCCACAGGGCAGGACAGTCTGTGGCACATCCCACAGTCTTGACCTCCCAAGGCTAAGGACCCGCTCTGACACCTGGAGAGCCTTTTCCTTCACTAGGAGCCAAGCAGCAGAAGGAGAAAATTATTCTTCCTCCTGATCTGCACAGTTAGGGTGTAAGCCTACAGCTAGAATCAGGGAAAAGGTCCTAAAATACGCAGTTTGAATGAAATTTAAACAGTGTTTGTGTTTCCTCTGCATTTCTTTGGAGGCTAGAATATTATTTTTCCTTTCCCAACATCTATCCCGTATAGAAGAAGTATTAGAATGAACAGCAGCACTGGCCTAAAATAGAAGGGAAAGGATATATAGCTTTTCTCTGTGGGAGCAGTCTACTTCATTTCACATGCAGATGTATTCTAAATAGTATAATGGCCTATATAAGCACTTATGGCAGAACATTACTTTTGTGTTATTTAATTTTCTGATATTTGCAGTTGTGTGATTACATAGAAACAAATCCTAAGGCTATGACTATAAATCAGCAAAGTTCAGTTTATGTGAATGTCAATATTTAAAACTAGTGTTCAGCATGTCATAGTTTATTTTTTCAGCATTATGCAAGGTTCTCAAAAAACCCCATGACATCTTTAATGAGGAAGCATTGTAGAGTGCCATTTTTTAAGATTCTTGTATTTGCCAAATTCCCTTTAATCTCAACGCAATCAATAATGTTCTATATCTTATAAGACTGTTATTGTTTTAAACTAAGTCAATAAATTATGGGAAATTAAAGACCAAAAAGCAGGCCTGATGAAAGTTGCAGTTGGAAGTACCTTTGAGTGTTCAAAACCAAAGAGATGTCAATTAATGTCTGACATTCTTTCCAAATTGCTGCTGTCACTATTCCCTTTCCAGTGTTTAGGAAGTCGTTAGGGAACATATTCATTACCAACAAACAATTTGTCAGGAATACTGTGAGAGAGAGAGAGTTTGTAACTGAAAACAGAGCAGAGACCACTACTGGAAACATGACTGTCACTGTAAACCCTTTGGTTCAACTCTACAATAGCATAAAAGATGTATTAAACCTTCCCTTGCTGTCTGTGGGAGCCAAGAGAGATTCTGATCTCCCTGGAAAGTCAAACTGCCTGTCCCAGCCATGCTGCCTGCCTCTGGATGCTCTGCAGGGATCAGATGCCCAGGGAGCAGCGCTGCTCACTCACCCCCCTCTGATCACTCTGTGAAATCAGTGTGACTAGGAGAAAGGTATTAACTAATTAACATATGGCCACATTCCTTTCTTCTCTTATCACCAGGCCCTCAAGAAATACTTCAGGTCAACTATGAAACCAGCTGATTTCTTTTTCTTTCGCCACTTGGAGACTGATCTTTTTCAGTGGAAAACAGCTCTCAGGTGATATCTCAATTGTTCACAGGGCTAGCACAGCTCTGCTGCAGTGAATGCTTACAATTCCCAACAATGAGAGCGTGGTCAGGTTAAAGGTGGATGAGTATGCCTGAAAATTATGACTGCAGCAAAGCTGTACTATCTGCAAGAAGTTCATAATTTTATTCTCAGAATTAAAAAATAAAACAAACAAACAAAATCAAAACAAAAACCCCCCCAAAAATCCTGACTAACAATTTTCTTTTAGGAATGATATACACATGCTTTGCTAGAGTGACAGATGTAAGTATGAAATTAATCAACCAAAATTCAGCAGTCACATATATATAAAACATTAGTTTCAGTTTAAGCTCAATATTTACTTAGAAGCTTGCTTAATAGCTTTATCATTGGTAGTTTACTTTTAATTTAGAAATGTGTCACAGCAGCCTTCCAACTATTACTTATAATAAATTGATACTTTTGTGTCAGGAAGAACTAGATTCTAAATATCTTTCAAAATATTTAGAATCTGCATTTTGGATGCCAGGCACTATGTGCCCAAGAAATGTAATGTTTCACATAATTGAAGAGCCTAGAATATATAGTGCATTAACATGAATTTTGACTGAAGTCACCATGTACCTAATTCTTCATTATAATGATCACACAACAGATAAAGGCTCTGCAAAGCTAAAATTTAAATTTATTTTGTTAGATGGAAAATGAATTTGTAAAATTCTGGTCTACAAAACAATATCAGAATTTACTTCTTCCAAAAGACAAAAGGAAAATCTCTAGTTACTATAGTAAGGTGTTTTGCAATTTAGACATTTTGATCCTGAAGTTCTTGATCAAGTGAAAATTCTTGTTTCTGATGTACATGAGAAAAATCACTGAGTATTGCAGACAGTTTGACGTTGAATAGAATTAGTTGGATGCTCAAATATCCTCAAGATTGGATCCATCTCTTGTGAAATAGAGACCAAGCAGAGATTGCTATATGAAGATATATTTCAGTTACAAATCTAATTTTTTTTCAACTGCTGACTTTCTTTGTAGAAAGAAAAGTCCCCAAACTCTAAGAAATACCATTAAGAATTCAGTGTTTTAAAGTCTATTTAGATGGTAAATCAACCTCGATTCTTTTTGCTCTGAATATTTGAGATGCATTACCTGAGGGATTATTTTCCGTCTTTAGCAGCTGGATATATTTTAAAGTTAGATTCATCTGTTATGAAGTGTAAATTCACACAGTTCAGGATCAGAATGCAGAAGATGATAACAAAGTGCTGCTTTAATAGATGATCTATAGGAATCCTAGTATCAACAGGCAGCTGTCACATTTGCATGCATTTCTCATACACTGCTTGGATCTGAAATGGATAGCTGCCAAAGAGAATAAATTTGCTTTTATTCTCATCTAAGACCTTCTCCTTGTTGGTAAATAATATATTTTCATCAGGAAAGCATGAATATGTAAAACCCCTGAAAAAGATAACATATGTATTTATATAATCACTCATAGCCAGGCCATATTACTGCAATAAATTATAATATTTGGTGTAATAGTGAGAATAAAATGATGATCATAATGAACAGAGAGGCTATTATTATTACTGTTCTTACTATTCTGGCACCACGACCATATTATTCTCATTTCAGTCATATTTTTGTCAAGGCAGATGTTGTAAAAATCATAAACCTGATGATGCATCTTGCATTTCAGAATGAACTTCAGAGGAAAATCAAGACCTGTGCAGGGGGTAATAAAACCAGCAGATGACCACTCTGCTTTCCCCTTTGAACACTAGACCACTGATAACAACCTGACTTGCAGGTCTCCACTGCCCTGGTGTTAAAAGTGTTATTGTAGTGACTGGGGTGACATGTCCCAATGTCATGGAAGGACAGAGGATACCCCATATTCACAGATGTCTGCATCAACCATGAAAATTTATATTTTTCTTTTGGATCTTTGATTAGAATACTACAACATTTTTCCAGGCTGTAGGAAAGACAACTTTGTTTTTACTCTTACTTTTATTACTTATTTACTACTCTCAGCATTTATAGAAAAAACCCACTCCACTGCTAGCCCACACTGACATTATCCACCTGAAACTGGTCACAGAGTGAAAGAAGAACAGAGACTTCCAAGAGCAGAGTCATGACTCCAAGATTTCCTGGAAAGCTCTTGTGTACAGCTACTCTCACTGCCTTCGCTCTGGTGAGAACCAAAGGCCATCATAGTCTTGCAGTGAATTCACCCCTGAAAATTTCCAGTGATTGGCAGATATTTGACTCTCTGCATAAAGTGTTCCTGATATTATAGTTGTTCATACATTGCTTCAATGTGAGACTACAGTGCCACTTTGCTAAGTGACTTGTGAGCACTTTGTCATAAAAAAAAAACAAGCCACAAGAACTTAAAAACCTAAATAAAATATATCTGTGCAGAGTTTATAATGCAAGCATCCAAATTTCCTTTACCGAGAACACCCACATATCCTACCAAACTTCTTTTAGATGGGAGGAGCTGTGAGCATATATCTATGAAAATGTATTTCACAAATTTGTTATGCAGATAATAGTGTGCCCAAAAAGTAATTTCAAGGTATTTACCAAGCACACAAAGCCTCACACCCTTCTACTTGCTATGTAAGTGGAATGTAGATCTTATATTTATTGAGGTAGGGATTGTATCTTTATCCTCTTGATCTGCATACGAAATTGCATCAGTAGATGCTATATGGTCTGACTGCAAATATGGTTGTTTTAACACCTCACAAGCAGGGAAAGCAAAAAAGCACTGAGCATCCAGCATTTATCCTAAGCCTTATCTTGTGAACTGATAGCATAGTGAGACAACTTCTGACTGCTATCCTCAGGCATAATTCTACCACTAATTATTTTTCTTATTACCAACACTTGCAATTAAAATCTTTGTAATTAGAACACCATGTTTTTATAAAATAATTTGCATTTAGTTAATTTCTCATTACTTTATTTATTATCTCTCTTTTCACTCCCTCCCACAAATCACAATGAGATGATCTCAGAATGTATTTTCAGAAAAGTTTAACTGGTGCTTCACTTGAAACCAGTCCTGTTGTGCTCCCAGGTCCACAAGGACACCAATGATTTTCTTGTATCCTGTTGATGCCATCTGTTGAGAGCAGAGGTCCAGTCCATTGTAGCTGCCCATGCCATCTGCTTTGTACTCCTGACCTGCTCCATGTGACATGTTGGGCAGTTAGCAGGCCAGCATGCTGAACTGCACTGCATGAGTATTTCTTAGCTTCCCTTTTAAATATGCTTTCCCATCTCAGCAACAGGAACTGTCTCAGATGGCTGCAGTCAACTGGTGAATCTCAGCAGTGACCACTGAGCAATTTAGAGTAATTGTTTTAGGACAAGTCATTACTTCTGAGATTTGCTATGAATTGAAGAGGTGTTACTTACTTAAATTGGTTTATTTGGTAGCGAAGGCCATGCACCGACTTGGGCACTGTACCTTTCATGCCATGTTAAGAAGTGGCCTTTGGTTTTGATATACTGGACTTGAACTGACCTAACAGGAAGTAATCTTTTTGCAAAACTACAGCATATATGTAGATTTTATTTTCTGTGCCTAGTTGGCACCTAAACTTCACTCAGATTTTTATTCCTCCTGGCACATGTGTATTTATTCCACTTGGATTCATAAAAGCCCACCAAGGTTCAGTGTCCCTATCCTTTGTGTCATTCCTTGCAGCCCTTCACAGACTGGACACACTTTCAGTACATCTGAACTTTTTTTTTTTGCAGGACCCTACTACTGCAAAGTGCTGTCTCTTAATAGTTTTTTTTTTACTCAAACAGTCTTATCATTTGATGATAGAAATGTATCTTCCACATATACAGTATTACTACATTTAGAAATAATGTACCATCTGATGACTTTCAGCAACAAACTACCAGGCTTGTGACTGTGCAATGCACTGGGTGTCTGGTCATCCAGGAATTTAAAATGAGTAGTCACTATCTGCACCCAAACTATATCCATGTTCTCTGTGTACCAAATCAAACACAACCTGGACACTTTGAATTCAGTACAGATATCTCATACCAGCCCACATGGAGACTGGTTTCATTTGGGGCTTTCAGGCATGAGCTGATCTGTGCCCATACAGTATAGACCAGATTGACAGCACATGCACAGATGGTTTTACGGACACTTTGGATTCCTACCATTTTCTTCATTAGAATGTTGTAGTATAAACTGTTCTTATTATGGGAAAATACAGAACGTAGCTGTCACATAAACCTTCCCTGGCTCCAACAGCAAAGGATATTGAGGAAGATTTTTTTTAGGACAATCTTTTATTGCAATGCTAAAAAAAGAATCTTGTTTATAAAAAGTGTCCATTTGGTGTTGTGCATATTAGCTGTTTACTCTTTTTGGAAAGATTAACTTTAATAGTCTGAAATTTGTGTCTGGTATAAAAACACCATCCTCTGCAAAAACATGAAGAATGGAGCAGAGGAGCAGGCAGTTCCAGGGGCAGATCCATCTCATCAGTCTTAGTCACCTATCTATCTCCATTTACTATGAAGGCATCCCAGGTGGACACCTTAGATTAAATATCCAGGTTATAGATGGCTGAAGAAATTTAAGGAGATGAATCCTTCTCTAGGTGGTCCTAGCCTTTGTTCAGCTCTGAGGCACAGGATGAAGAAACTAGAATCTGCCATTCAAACAATGGGTTAGATAAAGCTCAGATCTTTTCCTCTTGGGATATTTATTGTCCCCAAGAGTTCCTGGACTAGAGCAGAACTCAGACCATTGGCTGGCTCTGCAGTTGCTGTCGAAAGGTGCTGTGCACCACCTCAAAGGTAAAGTTCTCTTTCATAAGCACTGTGCAACTGCAGTCCCTGTGCTCTTTTTCTCACATAATTAGTCTGAGTTGCTTCTTACAAGGTATGTGGGAAATACAGAGTGACTGACCCGTGAAGTTAATTAACTTTGCCAGTGATACCTGCAACTACCATCTTGTATTGGTTTGTTCTTCAGAAGGCACTGTGGAAACATGATTTTGGGTTTTATGAATCTTCTAGCAGCGAGTTTGCTAAGATTCATTCCTAAGGGAAAAGATCACTTCTCCCACAAGCAGATTTCTGTAAACAATCTGGGCTGTGTTCTGTTCTCAGGGACATGGCTGGTGTTTTATGCTCTGTTCCCACAACATGGGATAAACTGGTCTTGGTTATCAGCTTCTCACTTTTAGTATCACAGCATTATTCCTGCACAGGGCAGCAAGAAGCAAACATCTAAGCTCTATACTGGGCGTGATAGCCCAAGCCTTCTGAACTATGGAGTCATTTTAATAAATCATATTTAAGCCTTCTGATATGGAGTCAAAGAGTCCTGAGTTGTCGTGTTGGACCATCGACAATAAGGAACTGCATTAGACATTTTCCTCACTTATTTGGTTAAAAAATCCTGCTATGAAGTGTAAATTAATACCTGCTGACCATCATGAAAAAGCTATTGCCGTCGCTCTTCACTATCAAAGCAACTATGCCTTTTTATCATATAGAAATTAAGTAGACCCCTTTGTGCATTTCTTTCTGAAATGTCTACAAAAGGCCTATGCCATACCTGCTTAGAGAAAAACCTCACTGGACAGTTTAAACACTGTGAGGAGTAAACAAACAGAAAAGATATGGGTAAATTTTATTTTTCTCCCTCTGAGATACTTCAATGACAGCAGAAATACCTCCATTTTGAGCAAGCTTTTTCTTGTCATTCAAGGGCTTTTTGATTGAACAGGTCAAAAACCTGTTAGAAAAAAATAATTTCAGGCTTTTTATAGAAACCCTAGACTTCAAATGAAAAGGCTTTCCTTAGTACATAAAACTGCCCAAACAACCCCCTAAGTTACTGGAAAAAATATGCAATATCCACAGCTAACTCAAGAAGACTGACAGCTGACAATCTTTCAGAGGCCAAATGTCAGATTATATCAGAGATTTATTAGGTGGGGGCTGAAGAAATGCTTCCTTTCAAAGGATCTATTCCCCTGGCATTAACTTATTGTTTGTTTTTGCTGAGTTGGGGAACTTGAAGAGACTCACTGCTTTCATCTCCTAGGTCTTTCTCAGTAGGCTGTAGCTGCAAACTCCACCATCCAGAACCCACCTGTGCCAACTCCTTGGTGTTAGGTACAAATCAGCGATCTCTGCAGTAGGCAGTGGCAGTATGAAATGGGAGGAAACGTCAATCTTTCTGTTTAGAGTTGCTCTTTTTGAAGCCAATTCTTTGGGATGCATTGCTTACTCAGATGTGAATAGATGAGCACATTTAAAGCCAGATGCCAGACATCTGTGCCTGTGCAATCCACCTGTCTCTGCTGCAGAAACAAAGATAATGGGAAAAACTACCAGACCTAGGAGCTTCTGCACTGGAAACGGAATCTCTGATGAAACGTACTAATTGACTTTGGCTCTAGCAGGTCTACTGGTACAGTAAAAATTATATAGTTCAGTCATGAGAAAGTAAATTTGCAAGAGATTTTGAGGAAAAGCACTCACTGTCCTCTGTGTACTTGCAGGAGAGAATCTTCTGAAAAGTTCTGTGGTAGGTGAGAATGTAAAAGGTGTAGAGAGCAAAGATCCAGTTCTGGTCTCCTTCAAATGTAGCTGGGAAATGGTATAATTGTCAGATTTGCATGTCTATTTTCAAATAATGACCAGTAGGGAGGCATTAAATATTATATTCAAATAATGACCAGTAGGGAGGGTAAATATGATATCTTGCAAATCATGCTATATTAGCTTTCAAAGACCTCTTGGTTTCTACACTTAGTAGGAAGGGAGTTATGCAGGCATTATTACAGCTCAGACAGCACCATGAGAGATGCAGGCTGAAAAGATGCTGGTTCCTGCCAGAAATTAGATTATGCTTATTTTACATACTCATCTTCACAAACCACATCTTTCTGTCCTTTTTTTTTTCTTTCCCTGGTCAAGTAGGGCAATTCAGGAATGTGGTTTGGACCAAATGAATAAGGAGAGCCGGGAGGGAGAGAAGCAAAGGCAGAATCACCTTCTGTGGCAATTGCCACAGGAAACAAAATGACACTGAAGGGTTGATAAATAGCTTGTAGTAGTGGAGCTATCCCATGACAGGATACAAATCGAGTGATTTTTGACAGCAGGGAGCTGGTGAGGCGTAACTTCCCTCTGGGGCAAGCGCCCTGCCATTAAACTGCAGGAACAGTGCAGGGATGTGCTGAGCCTCTCCCCTCAGCTGAACAAATGTCTTACGGCCAGACCTGAGTGAGAAAATGCTCCCACATCGGGAAGCAAAGTGGTGGATGAACCAAAACATGACCTAGTTTCCAGGTCCAATTCTTCTCAATAAGAATGGAGAGAGAAGGAAAAAAAGAAATGCTGAGCAGACATCACCTGAGGGAGATTGGAATCAGTTCCCTCTGTTGTGGGAGGACAGGAGTCAGACAAAGAATGGAAACAGGAAAGCTAGTGCAGGCTGGAAATTTGTACTAATATGTGAGATGTAGAGTGAGAGAAAAACAATCAAAATAGTGGTGCTGCCAGACCTGTGGCTATTGGGAGGTGCATCTCTTGGCCACTGCTTGTAATGAAATAGCAAATGAAACCAGCAGTACCTATGTGTGCTGCTGTTAATGGGTGATACTCAAAAACTGAGTCCACTTGCAATTATGGGCCTCCCAGAGTTGTCACTAATCTGTATTATTTTTGCTCTGCTCAGCCCCAAGACACAAGCACTCATTGGTTTTCTATTTCTCAAGTACCTAAAAAAAGACAGGCAAGCCAAAGCAATAATTTAGTTTATTATATGGCAGAGGTACACTAGTCACTTGGGTCCTCTCTAATCACCATCCTTGGCAGTATTCATCTCATTTTTGAGATATTTTTGAGATAAAAAAGATTGGATCCAAGCTATCAAAAAATGTGGCACCATAGATCTTTGGGGAAAACAGATGCAGGAAGCCTTAATTTTCTTAAGTGCCCAGCTAAATGACCCTCAGATAACAGAGAAGGTGCGGTGGGTAAACATTTTCCTTGGTCAGGGATAACAGTCCTGCCTTTCACACTGAACTTAGCAACTGTTCCTACCTTTTTTCATCCTTTCATCTGCCATGGTCCATTAAATGTGTACCCACCTGCCCTGCACAGACTCTTTTCCTTCAAGCAGCACTGACAGCCATGTATCATCCTCAGCAGAGAAACTTGTGCAGTGCCAGGCTGCAGGATATGGGCAGTTGACTATGGACCAGACTTAAAATCTGCAGCATTGATTTAGCACACATGTATGTATTTATCTATCCATGTAACTACATAATAATGCACACCAACTCATTTTTCTTTATGGATCCAGAACATTCTAATTTTATAACATATTTCTTTTTAGTGAAATGGATTCACAGCTAAAGTGTATTTGACAGACAGAAATGTTTGGTATATTGCACATATATGAGAGCCCTTTACAGCCCAAGTCAAACTGGTGTAATCTCACAGCTGGCCATGTTTGGAGCAGGGCACTGGGCAGGACCTCTTGAGATCCTTCCCAGTCTGGGTAATGCTGTGAAACCAGCCAGACACAGTAGAGTTGTTCTTATCTTTCTTTTAATAACTCATTAATTTGGCAAGGATAGATTATAATTTTTGGTTTTTAATTTTACTATACTTTGTCATTGCCTGTTTTAGAATCAATCTTCACAAACCTGAGACAACAGCATCCCCAGTGAAAATGAACAAAACCACACTTGGGCAGTCAAATGTTGCTGGTCTTGTCCCAGACAGAAAAAAATTAACTTGGGTGAATAGTTTCGTAAGTGATTTCAGTTTTCATGCAGGAAGATAAGTTTATTTAAGGACACTTTTCTTTTGTATTTACAGGTATCTCAGTCTGTTTACTGCTGTGTGGAAGGTGATCAACTTTCTGGGAACATGGCTCATAGGTGGAGGTGTTGAAGCTTTTAGAGTTTGGGCCTGTGTCCACCTCACACAAAGTTAGGTACCTAATTAAAAGAAAATTGAGTTTGGCTGCCTGGATATCAAAGGGATTGGGAAGCAGCTCAGCTTAAGGTAGCAATATGGACAAAATTCTATCCTGACAGAAGGTGCTGTCACAATCACCAGCGTATCTGCTTACCATAGATCTGAACTGAAGGTATTTTTAATGGGACACAAGTAAGAGTAAGTAAATTTTCTTCTGAGCCACTGAAGTAAATTTAGAAACAAATTGTAAGTACATCATATAATAACACTGAATTAGTATGTTCATTTCACGGGCAGTTAACCTTTATGTCTCTTCAGTAATTGATTGCCTTAATACTTTGTTAATACTATTAGTTTCATTAGTTTATGATCTTTTTTCTTACCTTTAGTCTTTTATTACATTAGGTCTATAAATTTTCATAGAATTGATTAGTCATAAGAATGAAGTTGTTATGCTCTAACACCATTCTGTCCTTCATGGAAAGGAAACACTTTTATTGTTACGTATCTCTCTTCACAAGGATAATTGAAATACAGTTATTATTAATTAAATTAGCATAGCTATGCTAGCTCTGCCAAAAGGTTGTGATTTATAGTTTTGGTCAAAAACAAGAGTAAAACTAAGCTAATTTTTATAGCTGTGTTATTAATTAATAATACTGCATTTTAATCTTTCTAGTAATGTGTCATGACCTCTAAGTATCTCAAATTATGCTACTTAGTCATCTAGGAAGAAAGAAAACTTAATGTCATATAACATATAATATTCTAGACAAGAAAAGAGCAGGTCAGGCCAAGCACTTCATACTATATGGTTGCATCAGAATTTGAAAGTGAGAGAAACCCTGAAAAGTATCTGTAAGGAAGAATTAGCTAGTCCATTTAGTTTCCTAAATAAAATGTGAATTTATAAGCATTTTGAGATGTGAATGAAATAAAATTTTCACATAAAAAGAAAGGCACACTGAGATCAGCAATCAGATCTATTTCAATGGCTTCTTTGTTTCTTTTTTGCTGAATTTTTATCATCCAAAGGGTCTGACTGGCTTAGTTAAATTTGCTTAACTGCCTTGACTCATTTAACATTGCTACCATCTAATATTGCTCCTAAATTGCAAATGAGCTTGATTCCAACACCCCCTAAATTGAATGGAAATGTTCCCAGTGGCTCTGGCTGATGCTGGAGCAGTTCCATGGTTTGTATCATTTATTAGAGCATTTTGTTTGGCATCTTTTGAGAAGTCTGTTGGTAAATTCACACCTTTTTTTCCTGCATTAGGTTTAGTACACCAAAATTTTGTCATTACTAATAAGCTTAATTAAAGCCCGTAGAAACATAGTATTACTTGAAGATTACTAGCACAATAGTCTTTAAAATATATTTGTACAGCAGATCTAAATCTAGAACAATCTGCTAAGAATCAAATTTCAGAGAATTTCATATTGACCTCTTCAGCTTCAGTGGACAATTTTCAAATCATCATGCATGAGTAGTCACTCAACTTGCTGCAACAACTGGGTTCAGACTCGGATTGAGACATGTTTGCATGTTACTACTCTATTAGAATTATAAAATCACAGAATATCCTAAGTTGGAAGGGATCCACAAGGATCATTGAAGTCCAACTCATGGCCCTGTACTCAACAGCGCTGAGTAACAACACACATACATAAAATATTGTTTTATTGGTCATCAGAGAATAGTCACCAAGTTATATTAACTGGATTTCACTTGTTCTATATGAAATATCATTTTGATGCTGTTTTTTCCTACTCTAAGTAGCCCAGTGAACAAGATGTTTCTTGAATTATCCTGGCAAAAAATCTATTACGTAAATGTACCTGTCCAAGGAAATTTGTGCTAATGGCCAGTAAACATATTTGAAATACGACTGATTTAATTGCTGAAATTAAGCCTATTTCTTCCATATGTCAGTAAAAGTAGCTGCTCTAAGAAAGTCAGATTCTATATGTAACATAATGTAGACTTTGGTCCACAAAAATTAATTTGGAGAAATTTCTACACCATTAGAAAGAAAAAAGCCTTAAATGTATGTATTAAGATGTTTGGGCAGTGGCCAATATAATGCACAGTATCTGTCAATATATGCTCTAGTTAGGGAAAACTCTTTCAAGTTCATGTTCATAGAATAATGTGTTTCACTCTGGGAGCTTAAGCAGCAATTCTACTCAGATGGGCTAAACTGCTTTAAGTGAAGCTTTACTTTTTCATTCAGACAAAAAGAGATATTAAACATTTCCAGACATTATTCATGAAGTTTCCTTTTCTCAAATTAAAAGTTTCTCTTGTGCAGAAAAACTTAGGCAATTTAGCATTAACTGATTATAAAATGAATGTAGAGAATCAGCGACCAAAACGTAATTGATTTCATCTACACTTTTCGTGGCTCTTCACTGACTTCAGTAGATTCACTTTTTGCCCATAAATATGGGATCAAAATCAGATTCAGAAATCCAGTCTGCATTTCATTTGCTAATTTTCAGGGAATAGGCTCACAAACCATTGAAATAATTTACAAAGTAAGAAAAGTATAAAATATCTAGACTTAGACATATGGATTTGCTTTTTTTCTCATCTCTATAAACATATAGAATGGGGTTATGGTTTTTCAAATAATTGTCATATATGTTCCAATTTATCTATTCTGCATCTTATAGGTTGAATGCCTGTACTTAGATCATAGTGTTTTCTGAAAGAACAAGTAAGAAAATTTAAAAAAGTAATTATTTTTTGAAGAAACAATATAAAGCTTTTGCTGTTAATTTAGAAAACTATTTTCATCTAGTTCACTCTTAGGAGCAAGTAGATCTTAAACCTAAACTTCCTATAGTGACTTGGGAACAAGGCAGTTGCTGTCATTGGGAGTTGATTGGCAAGGACAGAGAAAATGAGAAGATGCTGGAGGAAACTGGGCTTTTCCAGATCAGAAATACATCTGTTATGGCTGGCTGTGGGGAAAGGGTGACTGATTGGTGTATGAAAAATTTCCTTTCAGAATCACCTACTGCCTTGTTTGAAGATGCAGCTTTCAGGCACTATTTTAATTACCTGTTGATCCCTAGGGGAAAGGGCTTATATGCTGAGGAATACATCTGGTGCAGGTAGCTGGGCTCGCAAGCTGCACATTGAGATGCGAGTTGAGATGCAGGTTGAGTTCTGGGTGGGAGCTTGAGACAAGAAGCCTATTACAATACAGTTGAGTCTTAACATTTCCAGCAGCATTTGTAAATTAAAAAAAAAGAGCTTTTTGTCAAACATCAAGGTACATACATAAACCCAGAGTAAATTATCTGGGTTGGTTTTGTATAAAAAAACTTTCTACGAAGACACTTAAAACAATTTCATGGTGAAATCAGAAAGGTCAAAGGATATCCTGCAATAACATTTTAAGTCTTCACTGATAATTTGTGGCATATTGTACAAATCTTCTCTGCTCCACTGTGTGCATACACATATGTTCTGTAACATCTGGAATAAAGCACCTTTTGCTAGGAACATATCAGCCAAGGGATTTCTGAGATAGCATAGTTTTGTATCTGACTAAGTGAATAATTTCTGCTTTCCAAAGGTGAAAACTAGGAATGATATTTAGTATTTACTAATCATTAAGTCCAATGTTCTATTTTTTGAGCATAATTATCAAAGCCAGTACAAAACACTCCAACTATTGCAACTACGATTTGTACCAGTTTATGTATGGATATTATTTTAAGATTCTGTGTTCTTGTGATTCAGCTATAGAAGACCAGAAGCTCTGAGCTGACACAGAGACATTTGACGGAATTAAGGCATCTTTTATGCTGAGTGATAGGACCTTCCCTGTGAAAACCTCTGTATTTTATAAATTACCCTTAAAAAAGCATGAGGATTCTAAAGCAGAAAATACACTGTAACAATCTCTTATTATTCTGTGCAATGAAGTATTTATTATCCTAAGGGACATTACTGGTCACAGTACATTTTTTGTGGTTGCAACACATTTTCCTGATAATAAAGAATAGATTTTCCATTACACCACTCTATTATAAGCTCTGAAGAGCAGCTAAACTCTGGTAACTTAAATCGAGATCCCTGTTGTCCTGGTGTGTTATTGCTCATGATAGGCATTTATCTGATAGAGGTGTGTTCAGCTGGAAAAGCATTTCTCGGGCCACTGAATCCTTTCCTGTTGTCCTGTGCTCCCCCAGCTCTGATTAAGATAACGCTGTAATATAACATCAACTCCATTTACCTTCCAAACCACAATATCACAACCCTTTACCCTATTATAAATCTATAAATCTATACAGTAGGAGACAGCAGAAGCCACAAGCTATAATGAGCCATAGGGGAACTCAAGGTCATCACCCATGTCTGAGAGGCCTTCAGTATGAGACACTTGGTTAGCTGACAGCAGTGGATTTGGGATAATGCATCCCCTAGAGAAAGCAAGAAAGGAGATGAGCTCTCATTGTCTGATATAATCTTCTTTCCTCAGTCTGTTAACCTTAAAATTGGAAATAAGGTAAGGTGGCTTCAGACCAGGCTAGCTGTGAAAGGACAGAGGGCAGTGGGCTGTGAGCAGACAGATGAGCTCCACCAGCTGGAAGCCAGTCAGAAAGGAAGTGCACTGGAAAATTCATTGCTTGACAGACTGCAAATTAATTAAATAGCAATGTTGTGATCCAATTAAACCTTGTCCCTTGCATTCTGTCCAGATACTCATGTGCCTGGGAAAATGAATTTAAGAAAACCAGAAGAGCTGCTCATCAAAATATAAATAAATAATAAAAAAGTATAAATAGAAAAGATGTCAGAATGACATTTTGGCTGAAAAAAGAGTAGAAAAATAGTTTGAAGCAAGTCTTACATAATGACTTCTCAGAGGAGAACCAGTAGGAACCATAAAAGCAGCTTCTTCATCAGGCTTCTTACCTGCTGTGACTGTCCAAACACCTTAGCTCTCATTTGAGAGTATTGTCTAGCTCCAGTTTGCAGCATTCCTTCCCTATATTCTTCTGTTAATGCATTCACATTTTCCTTCAGGATTTTTCCCCCTTCATTATCAATACCAGTCTAAAGTTCTAAGCGCATTATTTTTCTTGAAAAGAAAGATGCTTGTGTATCATGGTTAGACTGGGTGGGGGTTAAACACTATACAGCTACTCACTCACTTCTGCCCCCAAGCAGGACAGGGTAGAGGATGGGGACAAAACCAACAACAACAACAAGTAAAATCTGCAGGTTGAGATAAAGCCAGTTTAATAGGACAGAAACATGAGGGACAACAATATGAACAATAATTCTGGAAACTAAATGATGTTCAATGCAAGTGCATTGTGTGAAGAATTCCTGTGAAGAGAACTCACCACCTGCTGACTGATGCCCAGCCAGTTCCCAAGCAGGCCCACCAGCCTGCTTTCCCCCCAGGTTGTGTACTGACAGTGATGCCATGTGATACGGGATATCTCTTTGGCCAGTTTTGGTCAGCTGTCCTGGCTGTGACCCCTCCCAGCTTCCTGTGCACCCCCAGCCTGCTTCCTGGTGGGGTGGGGTGTGAAACTTTCTAGTCCTATACTCTGTATAAGTGCTGCTCAGTCACAGATAAAACATCCCTGTGTTATCAATGTTATTTCCATCCTAAATCCAAAACATAGCACTACACTGGCTGCTAGGAAGAAAATTAGCTCTCTGCAGCTGAAACCAGGATATTGTCTCAGTTTGGGCAAGGGTGGAAGTGACTTTCAGGAATATTCACATCAAGCTAGCATTCAGCCACTTTATCTTCACACTGTCTGCTCTGGAACAAAAAGATACACAAAAAAAGCCTCTTAGATAAAAAGTCCTTCTGACTCTGTAATGAAATGCCACTAAAATAGCCTGCAATCAGCACTGGTGAAAAAGGGAATCATCAATGCAGAAAAACAGAACTGTGTTTCAATGATTTTCTTAAATCTGGATGCCTCAAAGCAAAGGCCGAGTCCCAGGGATGCTAAGAGAAAACCTTCTCTTAATTTCAGACAATGAGGAATGTGGATATACATCTGAGCTTTCGTATTCTTCAAGGAAGAAGAGTGCAGGAGGGTACAAAAAGGTGATGAACAAATAAAATCTGCTATTTAGATCCTGGAAAACAATAGCAGAAACTTTACAGAGGGTGTTAAGGTAGGGCTCCTGGGAGATCCTTCCAATTTTAACACTTATTTTGGGGAATAAGTCACTTTGGACCTGATTTTGAAAGCTATATTTGTTTAGTCAGCCAGTTCAGGACCCTGATGCATAGAGTAGTTACACACACCAACAGAACTATGCTGACATAAATCTGCCTTAAAATAGATCTTAATCCACTAAAGCAGCAGGAATTTAATGTAACTCAAGACCAGGACCCTGTTTTCAGAACAGTTGAACAGTTATATCTACTTTGATTCACCAAGGATTGGGAATGAAGCTTACTTTTTTTCATCACTCTGTGATTTTTTTTTGTATTAAAACATATTTGTTCATCAGAAAATGAACATACGTCTCTGTACTTTGCATTTATAGTAGGGGCTGGAAGGCACAAACACTTTAATGAAAATAACTTCACTGAAGTCATCTAGCCTCTTAGGAACCAGCATCATTTCTTACATGTGAGAGTCTCTGAAATGAAGAATAAAGTCGTGGGGGGGAATAAAAATAAACAAAAGGACAAACACTGATGTTAGATTTGAAGTACAATTAAGGCATTCTGCAAATCTAGATTTTGTACCTAGCATAGTTCCAAGAAAAAATCAGAAAAACATTGCTCACAGGGAGGAATTAGGTAGCTGAGATGACATAATAGGTATAGTCAAAGATAGATTGAGTGTTTTATCCTAAGGGCATAAAGTTTTATAGTCTCCTAAATATCCCACTACACATTCTGATTTTGATGAGGCACTATCAAACACTATGGCAGGTGAAGACTTCTATCAATACATGTGTTAATGTGGCCCTTGGGATGTCTGAAGAATTCCTGTGGAGAGAACTACAGAACTACTCAGACTCATAGAGAACAATTACAAAGGTTTAAATGAATGTTAAAGATTTCTGAACTTGTTTGGTATCACACAATAAAGTTGAAACAGATAATTTAAATAACAGTTTGGCAAAACACCATCTTTCTAATCAAATACTCCAGGGGAAAATTCCCAGGTAGATGCTGAACTGAATTTCAGGGATGATGAAAAGCATAGAAGACAGACTGTTTCATAGGTGGACAGTGATGTTTTTATAATCTTGTTCATTAGTAATGACAAAATAATTCACCTTTAGTTTATATAAAGTTATTTAAATACAGAAGAAAGAGCCCCTGTCTGCCTGCACAAGAATTAAAAAGTATTTTCCCCTGGACATAAAGGTGTGCCTATAAACACATATCTAATCTCCATGTCTCTTTGCTCAGTAGCAATACACTAAAAGATATAGCATAGAATATAGACATAAGCTGTTCAATTATAATGACCTGATCAATGGGTTCTTCAGGGGAAATTCAGGAAAACATTGTAAAGTCATCATCTCAAACAAGTAAGTATAAAAGTTTCTTGCCACATCAGTTTGCCACACATGGTTGGATATTTTACAGAAGAAAAGTGAGTATTTTAAAGAGACTTCATCCCTTATCAAAAATATTCTTTCTCTCTTTTCAGTCAAAAGATAGAGTGCCATTTTCAGCCTAGTAGCTTATGAATCAATGGCAGAAAAAAACCCATTATTTAAAAATCCTGCTCTTATCAATGCAAACAGAAGTGATAATTTTTGTAAGTGAAAAAGTAGAAAATCTAGAATCTATGATTTTGCAATTCCCAAATATTGCATATTCCTATTTTTAAATTATTAGACTCTTTCTTAAATAGTTTCAAACTGAGTAGACCTGAAGCAGGCAGTGTGGAAACCAGGCTGGTAAACATGGCAGATCTCACATCGACAATAACTTTCCTTACACTCTTATTCTGTACCACTCAGGCACATTCTTGGATACCTCAGGTGGAATTTACATGTCTACAATTTAGACTGGCAATGATGTTATTAAAAAAAAAAAAAGAAAGAAAAAAAGACTATCAATTTTGTACCTCATTTTTGCAAAGCGAATGATCTTGGTACAGCACAGTTTACTTTCCTGAGTCGTGTTCTCTCACTGGGAGGCTTCTCTGGCATCAAGGCTCAGGTGGTGCTGCAGTGAAGAGCTCACTGAGCATGGCAAATGCTGATGGAGTCAGGTCAAGGAACTGCCTGCTTGCCTCTCAGCTTTATGAGACGCACGGCTCATGGACTGAGTCAGAGATCATTGATGTAAATTCTCCATTGCCTTGCTAAATCTGGATAGATAGATAGATAGATAGATAGATAGATAGATAGATAGATAGATAGATAGATAGATAGATGATTTTTATCTCTGGTAATAGCTGTCTTTCTGGGGAGTAGAAGCACTTGCAAGTAATTTCACTCACGTGGAAATGTTTGCTGACCTCCACTTCTGTGCAGAGTTACCAGAGAAAAGAGAAGGAGAATCATACCAGACTATGAAGAGGCCCAGGTTGCTTGGAGAAATTAGAAACTGCAGATTACCAGTACATTACATTTCTCTGTTGATTTCAGAAAAGAAAATAAAGTCCCATGTTGTGCATGAGTAGACATGTTATCATAAATGCACCATTTTTAAAAATAGCACCACTGATAATTCTAGAACAGGATGCACTAGTTGGAATTTAGCATTGCATTGAAGCACAAATACAATTTACTAAACTCATCAGCAATAGCTATGTTTGGCTTCTTTGTAGTGAGCATTTTAATGTATAGTTAAATTACTACTCACAGCCATAGAAAGAAGCTCTCTATTATTTGAATTTTTAGAGCCTTACTATAAATTGCTAGACGTGAATTTTACACTAACACTATAAAAATAAAATGGAAAACCTCTAAAGTGCTACAATCCAGAAAATATATGCACTGTTATCACAGATCTCAAATGCAACTACAGATGATTTTAAACACATGGTAAGCTTCTCTTTAAGTACTTATATTTTAGGGAGCGTAACTGCTCTAAATCTTATTGTAGTCACTGAGTAATTTTGCTTTGAACATTTGTGTAGGTAAACCTAGTGCTGCTTATAGTGATGTTTACTGAAGCTGGATTGTTTTACAGTTTGCAACTCATTAATTCTGTATATAATTCAAAACAAACAAGGAGATTCTTGTGTAGCTCTTTAACTCAACAGCAATACATTACTATGAAATATCAGCTATCAAGAGCTGTTTTATGAATAGCAGAACTAATGAGGTCAGTGTGTATATCAGTTACTTTCTGGCATTTCTCTACACACCAGCGTGCCTTGTGCTGTGTTCCACACCCTCAGTCTCTGTCTCTCTTTTCCCACCACCACCTGTCTACTGAATGTAATGGAAATGGTCAATGGATATTCCATCCAGATACTGCCGAGGGCTGACTCTGATCTGACAATATCCCAGGAAGAGCCTTCGAGAGAATAAGGCATCATTAAGGCAAGCCAACGTTTGTAGGTTTTTTAAAGTTTTAATTATGTGAGGAAAAAAATAAAGTAGAAAGTAAGAATCAAATGACAGAACCATAGAACAGCCCAGGCAGAAAGGGACCTTGAAAAATCCTCTGGCCCAACATTTCATGGGAAAGGGAGCCTAGATGAGATTATCTAGCACCATCTCCAAAAATGTCTTCAAAACCTCCCTGATAAGGTTGTTCCAATGATTGATTGCTCTCAGCATAAAAATTTTGTTCTTACACCAGGATAAAACCTCTTCTAGTGCAACTTGTACCCACTTCCTGTCCTCTCCATGCGACTACTCATGAAGGGAAAGTGTCTGTCCTCTTTAGGTGAAGATTTTAGTTTAAGGTTATTTTTAAATGTTTGCAGTCATTATCATTAATCTATTGCATAGTTTTTATTTTGTTTGCAAGTTGAAGGAAAAACTCCCTTTAGATCAGATTTCTGTCAGACATTTATCTAAATGAGTGAGTTAGAGATGCTATATCCTGATTTTCAGTTTGTTCTTTGAGATACAATTAAAATGTGCATGGTCAGTGAAACATGAGAGCCCTCTAATTCCTTATGTGATAAAACTGTCCATTTTTCCCATGCCTGCTACCTCTTGTCTTGCCCAAATCTTGATGTACAGGCTAACATATCAGTTCCACATTCTAATATTTCTTTTATTCTGAAGATTAATTTTCTTGGGCCATCTCATAATTTTCAAGATATCCTCAAATATTCCTTAATTTATCAATTTTTTTTTTAAGTTCAGCAAGCCTCTTCTATTTATACTCAGTAGCACAGGACCATGAACTGGTCCTGTCAGTTTTGAACCTGTTCAAGTATCAGGCTTCTGGCCATCCAGTCCTTACATGAGCATAATTTGATTTGCAAATTGAATAACAGAAAACAAAACCACAATTGAATGGAAACAGAAGTGAAAATTTGAGGACTATGTATGTATGTATGAGTAATACAAAGAAAGAAAAAATAATTGAATTCCAGTGAATAACTTAAAATGCTTTTATTTTTAATAATATTATCATGGCACTAATTTGAATGCCAGTAATTTCAAACAAATTAAAAACTATGCAATAAATTAATAATAATAATAATAATAATAATAATAATAACT
>VXAX01007965.1:3923308-3967058 GCA_013399835.1 Leptocoma aspasia
ATAATAATAATAATAATAACTTCAACACTACATGGTGCAAAGAAACAATAGGAAAAAAAATGTCAACATGGGCTTCTTGGCTACCTTCTCTAAAGGGATTTGATAAAGAAAATGTTGGTGAAGGTAGGAAGAGACAAATCCAACTATATAAGTCCATATATAAATCCAGCTATATGTAGTGTTTTGAAAGAAGTATTGATGCTACTAATTTCTTTTAAAAACATTATTGAATGAGGACAGTACACGCAAGTGGACTTCAGATACAGAGAGGGTGCGAAGTGTTAAAATAATAAATTATTCCAACGAGAAAAAGCTAAGAGAAAGCTGAAGAGAAATTGAGATAAACACATAATGCAGGGGGTTGGCTAAAAACCACCTCTCAGCAGAACATATCCAACATTCAGTCACACATTCTATGTGCCACTTTTCTATGCCTGGTACGTGGAACAGGTCCTGTCCTCTCCCAGTGGTGGAGGGTGCAGTGACACAGCTCTGAGACCAGGCTTTTCTGGTGTGCATTGTGATGTAGCCCAGGGCAGATGTAGAAAATAGAACCAGGAAAGTATTTCCAGATGTCTTAATATGCTTTTCTGGGTTCAGTTCTCAATCCCTTGATTGTATCATCTTTGCCCCATAAAGTCTTTGCTGGAGAGGAACCCAGTTGCTTACCAGCATGGTTGAACGAATTAGAAATGTTAAGATAGGTGGCAGCCTGGGCTTGAGGGATATGGGCCAGGTGAGGAGTAGAGCCAGAACCTTTAGGAGACTGAGCTTTAAGTTGTTAAAGTAATTAGTGGATGGACTGTCCTGGGAATTTGCCCAGAAAATAAAGGAGATGAACAGTGCTTTCAGCTCTTTAGGGACATTTTTCTTAGAGCTCTCAATTCCCAAATGAAGGAAATCAGAAAAGGAGGGCAGGAGATCAGCAGGGTTGATAAAGGATCTCCTGGTCAAACTAAAGTTTAAGAAGTATCCCTCTGGAGAAGGACTTGTGCATACTGGTGGGTGCAAAATTTGACATGAGTCAGCAATATACACTTGCAGCCCAGAAAAACTGTTGCATAAAAAGTGTGTCTAGCAGGTTAAGGAAGGTGATTTTCCTCCTTTACTCATTTATACCCCATGTGGAGTACTCAGGGGTTTTTTTTTACTGTTTTACTTCATCAGAAAATGTGGTTCCTCCCAAAAAAATCTTGTGAAGAATCAGTTTGAGCAAATTAATTCAAGTGATTTCTTAGGTCAAAGGTAACACTTGTTTGTTTGTTTGTTTGTTTGTTTGTCTCCAACACCAGAGGAAAAGACAGCTAATGTCTTGGACATTACAGCAACTGACAGGCTCTGATAGGCTTAGGTTTAGCTCCCTGACCTACATGGTTATTTTGAGTTCTGCTTCTTTGCCCTTCTCTCTGTCACAGCTTCTTATATTCCTGGGGTGTACAAACCCCCCAGTTTGTAATAATAAAAAATAATATTTATTTTAGTTTAAAATTGAAAGCATTTTAGAAAAACGTGAAATATTTTTAGAATTTTTTATACTATTTACTTGGATATGAGAAACATTGTCCATGTAATTGAAATACTGAAAACAGATGAACAAATCATTAAAAGTATGAATAATCATGACTTTGTGCATTGCCAAATACTAATAGCTTTAGTGGCAATGACATATCTTGCATTAAACAAAAGTATAGATATATAATCGGTGGGTTCCTAATCTCAGTTAGATGCATAACTGTGAATTATAACATTAAACTGCATAGCATGAAGCAATGAATAGTCAAGACAGTTTTGGATATATTGTTTTCCAAGCAAAAAATAGAAGTGCTGCTGCTTTGTGCCTTTTACTTCAACTATATTTTGATAAACTACATCTCACAGCTATCAGAGCAAGAGCTAGTGGTAGAAACCAACCCAAAATATTTTACACAAAAAAGCACAACAGCTCACAAGTTAAGAAAGAGAACTGTGAGGCATGGAAAATAAAGACATTAAATTGGACAATTAACATGAGGAATAAGTTGCAGATTGTCATTAGCAAAGATTTTGGAACGTTCTTGACTGAAGGTCATTATTTACTGTCAAAGATTCAATTCAATTTCAGTAAAATCACACACTGCTAACAAAACCTGAGGTCACAGCTGTCTCAAAAGAGAATCATTATTATCTTGGTACTTTAATTAAAGGAAAGAATGGTAAGGTTGTTAAATACTGCATTAGTAATTTTAATTTTCTTCTGGAATCTGATGCAAGTCCTAGAATGTAAATCTGGTTTGAAAAAGGGTAATATGCAAATTTGAAAATATAAACCATGAATGATATTTGAGTAACTGGGTATATATAAATTAGTTATTTCATAAACATTTTATAGACTCATAGGATCCCCAAGGCTGGGAGAGACCTTTAGGATCATCAAGGCCAACCATTAATGCAGCACTACCTCTGTAGCATCTAAACCACTAAGTGATACCACCCACTGCCAGACCCAGACACCTCTTAAACACCTCCAGGGATGGTGATTCCACAACTTCACTGGGCAACATATTCCAATGCCTGACCACCATAACAGTGAAACATTTTTTTCTAGTATCTAATCTGAATGCCCCTGTCTCAGCTTATGGCCATTTCCTCCAGTCCTCTCACTGGAGACATTTCCATAAGATTCTGTCTCACAAGTCATTTTTTGGATGAATTTATACATCACGATGAAGTTTTTTTTCTTAAATATGTGCTTCAGTTTACACAGCTTCCAAGTAAAAACTCCAATGCAGAAGTGCCAGCTGTCACAATTTTGGATGCTTGAGCCTATTTAAGAAAGCTAGTCCAAAGTTTAATGAAGGTATCTCTACAGTTGGGTCAGTCCCCAGGTTTTTTTAGTTTTAAGGTGATTTTCTAAAACTCAGAGACCAGTTGGGATTTGCAAATGTAATTTAAGATGGTCCCAAGTTTATTGGAACTAAATTTATGGAGTGAATTGTAGCAAGTTTGTAGGAACCTACTGAATTTAGGAATACAGCCTAGAAAAAGATCTCTCTCTAGAGCTGATTCACATTTAAAAAAGACTCCTGGCTCTCTGTTCAGAAGCCTCAACAGGTGTTGAATTATGCATAAATAAATATGTATCTTTGAGATTTTGTCTGATTTCTGCTAGATAGTTTTGGAAATACAGATTTGCTAGGCACAACAAGGGTGTGCAGTGCATTTGCTAAACAAAACTGGAAAACTGCAAGGTAAGGTAGAATGTTTGAAGATTGATTATCCTCAATTTTTGCTTCCTAAGGAACTCTTTGATTAATTGCTATATTTTTTATTTAGCATAATTTGTCCAAATTCAAATGCCAGATCACTGCAATGGTTTACTTATTGTAAGTAGAAAAGCAGTATAGGAAACATCATTTCTGAGTAAAGAGGTGGTTAAGGTTCTCCAATTGGATACACTAACTAGGATAGGGAAAAAAACCTTCAAAACCAAACAACAGTTGAGCACAGTATATTGGGAAAGCAGCTCTTAAAAACAAGTTTGAGAACAGTAATTAACTATGTATGTATTTTCATTATTATTTATACTAAAGTTAGATTATAGTACACTCTTATAAGTATACTTTCCCCTTCAGCTGGAGAGTACAGGGGAGAAACTATTGCTTGTTAAATTTGGGTTATTTCTGCCCAGGATTTTTTTGCTTTGAATAGTCAATACTAATCATAAACATCCAAGATTTCTGTATTCAGTAATGATATTCAGAATCCACAGACCAAAGTGAAATATGATTAATTATAAGAAAACTAAAATGCTTCAACACACTTTACAA
This sequence comes from Leptocoma aspasia, assembly GCA_013399835.1. Taxonomy (NCBI): domain Eukaryota; kingdom Metazoa; phylum Chordata; class Aves; order Passeriformes; family Nectariniidae; genus Leptocoma; species Leptocoma aspasia. The sequence goes on from VXAX01007965.1 coordinate 3,927,115, forward strand.
AAAGAATGTATCTTTTTACTTTCCTTTTGCAACGTTGCATTCTTTGATGCAAAAGCATCCTGTGTAAATAGGTCCTGGTGTTGTTTTGTTGCACCTTGAGACCTATTGCCTAATAGCACTATGTATGTAGGCCTGCATAATCAAAAACATAAAGAAATTAGAATGCCAGAAGCTGGACTATTTTAACACTTTCTTCCAAAACTAACACACAGAAAAAGAAAATGGTCTAAAAACCCCACTGAGCAATTAAAAGTCCAGCAATTCCATCAACATTTTCTATTACGTCATAGCTTTGTATTTCATATTCTTCTTTGGCAAAATAGTCAATCCTCATTTTTTGAAAATGAATTTAAATGGTTGTGGCTCTTTGCAAGTAATGAATCTAACCAATGGATATAGGAGCACCTGGTCTACAGTCTTGGCTTAGCTGAATTCAAAAGGGAAAGTTCCTTTCATTCAGTAGTTTTAGGATTTTACTCACAGTTTGTAGGAAAATGTTGTTCAGATGATTTCATGACACTGCCACATATCTATTAATTCTGCCTTTTAATGTGCTGTTATGGCTGCTTGTGCTCTGGGACACAAAGAGCGGGGGGGCAGCATTTCCTATGCAGCAAGAAGCAAGGGATAAATCATGAAGAAGGCAGGTGCAGGGGAGGGGAAGGAAGAAGGCTCATTTTGGGGGGCAAATGAATGAGTTGGAGTGGTTTGTGCAGGATTGTCTCCCATGGAGGGACCTCATGCTGGAGCAGGGAGAGAGTGTAAGGAGTCCTCCCCCTGTGGACAGAAGAGCGGCAGAGACAATGTGTGATGAACTGATCACAACCTGCATTCCCTGTACCTGTCAAGAAATTTTCTGTAGATCATTTTGAAAGGATCACTTTTCATGGGTCCCATGAGGTCCTGTTCTGCAAAGCCTTACTTCAGCACAATGTTTTTGACACACAGATAGCTCTGCTGCTAGCAATATGACAGCTTGTGTGGGCAAGGGTTTCAACATCACTGGGATTTCTATCAGGCAACAGGTAAATCTATAAGGAACCTTTGAAAAACCTCCTAAGCACTTCCAGCACATACAACTGAGACACAGGAAAGATTTATTTAACATGATTGAAAATATAAAAGCTTTTTTCCTTCAAAAAAGTTGTGATGGCAATTTAAAAATTAAATAACTCTCATGTCCCAGAACATTTATTGCTGAATTATCCTTTCAGGATTTTGCTGGATCCTGCTGTGCCATTTCTCTCTCTAAGAAGCAATTTCTTAAAGATTTCACCATTACCTTCTTGGTGTAACAAAAATGTGTTTACTTTTCACAACTTGAAAAATGTATGTATGTGCAGATCACGTTTTTCTTCTGGGGCAGAGATTTCGAGTAGAGAGAAGGAGCTAGCTGCTTTCTTCCTAGCATGACATATATACAGACTGATTCTGTGAAGAGCAACAGCCTTTCTCTAGGAAACAGAAGTGCACTTTCTCAAAATCTGTCCACAGGTCTTGCTTTTTAGCTGAAACTACTGCTCTTGCAGCACCAGGGGGATATGTGCCTGTGCCCCTTTCTTTGCTTGCTGTTAATGTTTATTCTGCCCTTCGACTGAAGCCTGTCTGTAACACTGCAGAGGGGGAGGCTGGTCACCCTCCTGCAGAGGACCTGTGTTTGAAGTCAAGTGGCATCGCTCAAGTGGATCCCAGAGGATTGCTCAGATGGGCAAGCACCTCTGGACATACCCTTATCCAACACCTGGCTCAGAGCAGGGTCAACTGCAGCAGGCTGACCAGCACCTTGCCCTGATGAGTTTTGAATATATCTCCATAGTTAGAGACTGCCTCTCTGGACAACCTGTACCAGTGTTTTACCATTGTCAGAGTAAATTATTTTCTTCTTATTCTTGAATGACTGGGCACCAGGGGGAAGAGCCTGGCTCCAATTTCTTCCCCCACTTTAGGGATTTATATACACTGATGTGCTCTCCCTTGAGCTTTCTCTTCTACAGGTTGAACAGTCCCAGTTCTGTCAGCCTCTCCTCATATGATATGCTCCGGACATTTAACCATCTTAGCATCCCTTTGGTCCAGTTTGTCCATGTCTCCTGTACTCCACATGGCAGTCCCAGTGAATAGTAGCATCAGGTGGGGCTGACCCACACATGGACCAGCACAGACCCACCAGGAGCTGCCTCACTGACGGCCCCTGGCAAAAGGTGCTAGACCAATGCTTTCTCCTGGGTTATTTCCCTGGAGCACCAGCCAGGGCAAGGATCCCACACACTATGCCTCTGATGAGTGTGAGCAATCAAGCTGACTGTCTTGCAGTGCCTGCAGTTCTCTTTTATGAGATTTTTTTTTAAGCTCAAATGGCAGCACTTCTATTTTGTTCCAAACAGCAAAGGATCTGAACTTTGAAAGCTGCCAAATTCTAAGCAGAATCCAAACTACTTATCTTCAGACATTGCTCACTAAGGCCTTTCTTCATTTTTTTGACTTAGGTCACTGGCACATAATTTCAAGTCAAAGGCACTAAACTTTTATTCAGCACATTGAGGGCTCATCCTGACCTAAGTAAGGCAAATTCTGAAGATTAACGGATTACACAAATTTAGTTTGAGTTCTATTAGGCATTTCTTAACACTACATTTCTTCAGCTACTCAGATATATTCAGACTCTCAGAAGACATGGTAATTTGCCCTTCTGCTCAGGCATCCTTGCCGCAGATGTTTTGAGACTGACAAGTGCTTCTCAGCGTAGTCCCTCAAGACTCTGTAGGTTTAGACTGAATCTCAAAGGTAATTTTCAGTCTCCTCATTTATATATGCTGAGTTCAAGTTCACTGTACATAATTATATTCAGCACCCTGCCACAAAAAGGAATCAACCCAGCCATACTGTGTTAACTACATCGCTTTATGCTCAACACACAAAATATGTTTTGTGGTATTTTACAGATGCAACATCTAGAAAAGGCAGCAGGAAACACTGGAAATGGCCAGTGACCTAAAATACCCTGGAGAGCTGAAGTGCAGAAAGCACTTGCATCCTTTTATCTTGGATAAATGCTTTCCAATTTCTTTGCTTTGATGATTTGGGATTCTGCCAATGTACGAGTTATGAGATCTAGTCATTTGTTTAATACTACTGTAAAAAGTCTGTGTTTTTTTATTTCAACCTGTGAATATGGAATTTTCTCATTTTCTGAAAGGTTCTGTATCAGTCACCAGATTACACACAATGATGATTGTGTGTAAGGTTAATGATCATTAACCTTAATGATCACCCTGCCTACATAGAAGACAAGGAGGCCAATTAAAGGTAGAAGAGTATTTTTTCCCCCTTCTCATTTTCTATAAAAGGGAACAAAAGGTAAAACCCAAGCTTTCTTTTCGGGGCAGCAAGATAAAGCAACAAAGTAGGGAATTAGAAATTATTCACAGAAGGAAAAACAAAGGAGGCTTCTGCCAAGAGTGGAGAATCTGTGCTTCATCAACCACAAGCCTCAGCCTTGGAAAGCCTCTGGCCTGTGGAGGCCCTGGGAGAGATGCTCTGAGGCAGCACAGGGAACACAGTACCTGAGCCCAAGCAGCAAAATGCAAGCGAAATTTCTTACTTCATCACTCACCCTGTCATCCAAAAACCAGATCTGAATGCCCACTGATCTATGAGTGGTCAGCTATGTAAAGCAAGAGGCACATAAAATCATGCACACTGGATTTCAGCGTGCTTTGCCCACGTGTCAAGTGTCAATCCGAAAACAAGGGCAGAAAATTGGGCTCTGCACACTCCTGAAGTGCAGTCATAGGGGTGGTTCCTGTCCCTTTTCATTTCAGCTTCCAATTTAAATAAGTCATCTCCATCTTTGGGTGAAAAGCAGAACATTCCACCCAATTAAGAGAACATGCAATCTGCAAGATGAGAAACAAAAAGCAGCACCAACGGTGCAAACACTTTTGTAGAAGTTCCTAGTGCTGCTCATTGCTCCACATAGTTTCCTGATGTTTCCATCCTGGCTTTATTAAAATGGACTAATTTCATATGGCAGACACAAGAGTAATTTCCAATTATTATATTTCATTTCTATTTCATCCTTTTTATTTTATAAAGGCACATTATGCATTTATACTTGATACCATTTTAATTAATAATTTTTCTATTTAATCTCCAGCTCTGTTGAAATTATTCATGGTAAAACAATTATGAATTAAAAGCCCTTGTGAAAGTAAGGAAATTTGAAGTTTTACCTTAAATTTGGTTTACTTAAGCCTGGAATTAGCACTTTTTTATTAAATATTTATGTGGAGAATACATGGATAAGGAAAAGAGAAAAGCAGAATAAGCTAAGTGAGTGTGATTTAATGTTGTGTGACGGAAAAGAAAAACAAAAAAGCCCTGCCAGAACAAATGGGAGCTTCAGACCCAAATGTTAGTTCCGTATTACCATCAAAGCCAAACCGCAGAGGCAAATAGTTTTTGTGCTGCCATCGTTTTATGTCTAGCAAAACATGGAGTACAAAAAAAACCACTCTTCCACTTAGGCTTAAATCCAAAAATGATACTGAGATGCTTCTATCCAATTGAAATTAATGGTCCATTTAAATTGGAGGGAGGAGGAATCTCAAACCTGATGCAATGTTGAAGCACTATCCATAAAGAGAGGCATCTCAGGCAGTTCAGACATCTAGCACATTGGCTGAAGAGGAGTATTTTTCCATGTATCTTTTCATATATTCTCTGTAAAGGTAGCAGCATCCTGGGAGCCAGATACCTGAAAATCAGATATAATGATACTCCCTGCACTGAAGTTATTTGTGCAACTTAAATTTCATATGGTTGAGTGAAAAACGCTGAGAATCCTAACCTGTGTGCTTTTGTGAGACTCACTGTTAGGTTTGCAAAATATGGGGATTATGGTCCTTTACTACACTTCCATGAATGGGAAGAACCATTATTTAAAAATTGCAGGAGTTTTATGCAAGCTTTATAATGAAAATTAATACAAAATTAATTAGAAAGGAAATTGTCTCAAATGTGCTACTTTCCTGACTGAATACCAAGTTTGTATCAATCCTTCTAGGCACAGACATAAGAAGTTCTGGAAAAAGAAAATAGATGAAGCATAATAGAGTGTTAAAATTGGAGCATTGTTTTCATACCCATGAGACTGCTTTTTCTTTAAAGTATTCCAATTATCCTGACAGTACAAGAAAGAACAACTACATTAGTATCATATTATTTCCATAACAGCTATCTTCAGTCACTTCTGATCTGACAAATTCTACATATATTGTGCCTAATATGCTTGTTCTTTTGCAACCCCCTTGATGAAGTGTAAATCACAGCACAATTGTTTCACTGGAGGCTTGCTATATGCATCATCCTACATGGCCTCTTGCTAAGACATAGCATGTGGTGAGGCTCCACTGTGGCAACAAGTACCAGTCCATGATGCATTAAAATCCTCAGCTCCTCAATGCTAAAGATCATTGTGTCCTAAATAGGAGTTCTATAATCTGAACAAACAGAAATCCCCTGCTCTTTCTCGTAGTGGTGCAGTATCAGCAATTAGCTGCTGAGCCCCAGACTGTATCCCAGAAGACAAGAACAACAGCTGCTTTGGCACATTAATGGCCACTGGCAGTATATAATTCTGTTTTTAATTTACGCAGCATATTGTTCTTAATTCCCCTCCAAGAGACAGAAGAATCTACAGAAATCACCAAGAAAGTTCAGTCATCTTCATGAGTGCTTGTGAGAAGGCTTTTTTTCACCTCATCAAACTGTACCAGGCATTTTCTGCAATGAGTCTTCCCAAAGGTGCTGGTTGCTCTCCTGGAAAGCTGATTTTATTAAGAGTCAGTCATTGGCATTGTACATGTCACACTGTAAGAAGTCCTGGGTATATCTTCCAAAACAGCAGATTCCCAGAAGAATGGCAGTCAGTATCTATATGGAGTCATTATGTCAAAAGACTCTATTATTAATGAGGTAAAACTGATGTTGTGTAAAAATCAATACACACCGTTAAGGAGATCTGCCTGGGCTTTCAGTGGTTATAAATTCACTTTTTTTCAGCAAATGTAAATACAAGAGATATAAATATGCTAAGCAGTTCAAAATTCTTTGATGAAAACTAAAACTAATTTGTGTGCTATATCATTCAGTCTTCTTGAATGCAATCTTACGAGCTGTAGCAAGCTTGACCAGAGATTAAAGGTATCCAGTCACTGAAATGTTCATTAAGCATTATCTCAAGAGGCAGTTCTGTTTGCTAGAATGATCTTTTTTAATTAGTGAATTACAGAACCGCATAAAAACCTTCAGCTGTCGTTGCCTTCTGCTTACACAACATCTTTCTGCTGCCTAAGAACTAAATTGCTCTGTAATTGTATCCTCCACTGCAAATAAGCAAAAATGCACTTCAGGAAAGCCCTAGTGTATCTTAAGAGGGTCAAAATAAAGATGAAGAAGTAACACCTTACAGATTAATATAACCAAGTTTTCTTTTCCATCTTTCAGAATCTCTTAATGGTAGCTTTTTGTTGAGAAAAAATTTTGATACCATATGAGTCGTGTGAAATCAAAGTGACCTTCACTGAACAAAATATCCACCCCCCTCCACAAAGCTGTGGCTAAAAATAATGCAAAAAAATCCCAGTCTGTGCAAGATGAAGAAACAGTAATTCTGACTAGGAATTGTGCATTTCTGCTTGATCAAGCACTGAACATAGACCTGTCCTAGTACTAGTAATGTATTCCAGCCAGATTTTTGGGATGTCTTGTCTGTGGTGGACTCTTCTTTTGGCTTGATTAATCATTGCTCAGTGTCAGAATGATTGATTCTTGTATTCTTGTTGTCAGATGAGGGAAAGAACCCGGGGATATTTTACTGATAATTATCTATTCATCTAATTACTTCTACCTATTTAATAAATGGTTCAAAACTGTAAAAAAAAAAAAATAGTAATTTCCAGAATATAACTTCTGCCTGTTGGCCATGGAAGAGATGATCTAATCCCGTGTATATAGGAAAATTCTGGTTTTAGCAAGAGATTGTAACTAGATATGATAACTAATGATTGTGAAAGGATCCATGAGATTTATAGGGTGAGGTTAGCAGTACTAGTTAAATAGGTGTAAATAGCCATTCTGTCAGTCAGTGAGTGTGCAGAAAACAAGGGAGCACAAAATTTCTGGAATAGTCTTTAGATTAAGCAAGTCATGCTGACATATAGCTAGCCTGCAGATAAGTAATTGGTGCTTAGCTCAATAGGTTATCTGAATGCAAAACTCCCCCTGTAATCTTGACTGCACTACTGACTGTACAAGGTTTGAGCAAAGCTGTGACAACATTAATACACAGATGCCTGTTGCATCAGAAAAACAAATACATGAACAAACCAACCAACCAACCCCACAACTGAGACAACATACATTTTTTCCATCATTATCAATAGACAAATGCCTTAACTGAGAGGAGAGTGAAGGAAAATCATTCACACCAATTTTCTGCATTACTTCAAAATAAATGCACAGTGACTCCAGAAGAAAAAAACTATCACACTGCACTACAAAACAGTAAAGCTGGTGAGATCAAGAAAGCAACTGATAAAAAAGTACACAATCTATAAAACTTCCTGAGAAAAAAGATGAGGGAAGAGGGAAGCAGAGCTCTAGCAGTGTAAAGGAGGATGCTGCAGAAGCTGAGAACCTCACACAGTTTTATCATCTCAGTTTTTACTTCCTGGAACTGAGTGACAACTTAGAGTGAGAAGTGTGCCCAAGAACGCCCCACAAGGACAGCAGTGCAGAGGTAATACCACCTTGAACAAATGGCACTGTTCTTTGCAGCTTTGAACATTTCTCAAAGATATTTTTAAAAGGAATTGTGCTTTGTTTCATGAATTTAGAAATTCAACGACTCCTCGCAGAAGCTGGTAGCACTGGGATTAGGAGAAAAGGATCTCAGTTCACCTCATCTCATCAATACCTGGAGTAGAAACATGCTCTTCCCTCTTCTCCTCATCATTTTTTCTTTCATATTTTAATGAGTAATGACTACATGAAATTTTGAGGATGAAATGTAAACGATGTTTTAATAAAAACCATGTCACAGGTCAATAGTTTCATGGACATGGGAAAAAATAATGAATTGCTTGACTTCTAATATTTGTTTTAAGCTAAATGAGGGCATTTTTGAGGTCAGTTAAAATGATGCTGCATCTTCACCTCATGCATTTTTGAATCAGTAGTTACATAGCCTTTAGCACAAGTATTTTGAGACCAGCTCTTTTTCTATCTCAGATACTGTACTGTTATGAAGGGTTATGTAAAGGAAACTTTTTTGGTCTTCTCATCTGTCAGCAGCTGATGAAAATCCTTTAGAGCAAAACACAGCTTAACAGTGCAAGTTCTCACCTACTACTGCCCTTTCCCCTCATTTTCAGGCCTTCAGAAATAATGAAGAATGGGAAAATCAGTACATTTTCAGAATTAAAGGTTAGACATGAAGGTATTTTGGCCACATACGGCCTTAATGGAGTTAGTGTGTGTTTACTGTTGCAGCAGTAAATAATTTGTAATATTTTTCCCCTTTGTCCCAAGCAAAGTTATGGTATTGTACAGGATTTCTTTTAAAGCTGATTGCTGGGAAAACTGTAATAATTTCAGCAGATGATAAATCAGAGGAAAAGATTGCACTAGTGAACTGGATTTCAAAAACCATTATCTTCCTCTTCTTTGTAGATCCTTTTCTGCAATGTCTATATAGTACCTCTCTAGCACAGGTTTGGTTGACATTTCCTCAAATAATCTAAATTTCTCTACATACATTATACATAATTGTAAAAAATTATACTCCTGAGATAAAATTGGAATTTTCTTTACTGCAGAAGACAGTTCTTCTAAGAGAATCAAGAAGATTTAAACAGAATAGAAGCAATAGGCTTGGTCCCTACCAACTTAGTAGTATATCCCACCCAATAAATTCTATTTAAACTCAACTCAGACTAAATAAAAAAGGTAAATAGCAGTTTAGGTCAGATATTTTAATGGAGCACTGTAATGATTAAACTTTGGAGGATCAATTATTTTTATTTTTATAGTAACAGGAATTGCATTTCTTATTTTATTACAGAAAGTAAAAAAAACCTAAGAGACAAAGACATTACTTCCAACAGCTAGTGTCCTATGTCTGGAAAGAATCAGCATCCCATTAAGGCAATTACTGTTCTCATTTGGGATCCTGATAGGCTCCTAAATAGTCTGTCATTAAGATATATACAGCACATCTCTTTAATAAGATCTCTTGATTTGATGAAGCCCTTATGAATACCATCAAAGGTCCCAGAAGAACACCTCCATTTTTTTGTGAGTGTTCTGTTCAAGATTACGCTGGTGTCATTGACACTGCTCTTGGTATAATTAGGCTTGTAGGCAGAGTCCTCTTCTTTGATTTTCAACACAGCTTAGCAGTAGTGTGCATAAACCAAAGTGATGAATCTTCATTTACAGGAGCAGCTTCTAGCATGAAAAGAATATATTTCTTTTTTTTATTATTTCATTTTTAAAGAAAAAAATAGTGCAGATTCTGATTAATCCATGATTAGCTAATGAGGAGAAATTTTATATAGTGTCTTTATAGCAAAAGCATGCCACACTTTAAAAAAGCCTATTCCAAAAAACTTTTTTCCAACAGCCATATCCTTTTGTTCCTCCAGTTCTTCTGTTACATGATGATCACACTGTGCTGATACTTTGTATTGAGAAGAATAAAATACACTATAAAGTGCTCATTCATCAGGCTGGAGTTTGGATTAAGAACAAGTGGATACTTCCTTTGCTGTCTGGTGTGAGACACAGATTCCGTATGTTGATTAAGCACTATATCCCAAATAAAATCCTATTAGCCTGAGTTGAAAATGATTGCTTGATTTGGAGGGGAGGGCAGGAAAATGGAAAAGTTTGAATGGATAAACATATGCCATTTACAGATGCTAAAAAGAGAAGGACCCCTGTGACCAATGCTACAGCTGTGATGCACAGCAGTGGGAAGCTGTCTGAAAGCTGTCAGATGGACCTGACAGAGGCCATGAATATTGGTCTTTGCAGAAAATCAGGCTGCTGATATAGGTACTGGATGCACGCTTTGGTAGCTAAGCAAGCACCAAAATTTGCCCAGCCCTTCCATCCACATGGACTCATCACTTTTAGAATTCCTATCATTTAATTTCACAAGTCCAGCAAATCCTAAAAAGTCTACTAAAATTTGCTTGCAGAGTATTGTTGAAATCTGGCCATTTCTTTGTATATTTTAAAAAGGCTGGGACCGTCCTAAATACCTCTTTACCTCATCATATTTACTTTGTGATTCAAACTGTTACGCTATCTAAAGCTTAAAATGCCATTGAAAACAGGGAGAACACATGAAAATTTATAGTACCTCCATGCTGTTTGATGGCAAAATCTCTCTGGGAAAACACTAGAGAAAAAAGTGTCCATTTTAGGATAATTGCCATAGTCCAAGAAGTTTTTATAGTAACAGTGATTTAAAAATGAATTAAAAGTTACAATGTATTCAATGCAATTTTAGACACCATTAGTCCAGACAGTATTTGTGAAGTTATGCATGAAAAGGTGTTATTTTCTTATTGCTTATCATTCAGAGGTACTTTTGTATGCACTGAAAATTTTCTATATCCTTTCCTTCCATTTTTTTTTTCACTTACAAAGAAGATTTCCACCAAGAAGAAAAATGCAGACATGTGTCCAATATTTTATCAAAATACTTAACATGAGACACTTTTCTAATTCTCTTTGACATGTGCAGGGCATTTGTTCTGTTCACTCTGCATAGCTTCCAAAATGTTAAGACTCATGAAAAAATGAGTAGATAATTCAGAATGCAGAAAGAAAACATGCCAATCTGACAAAAGTAAAACCTGGGAGAACTGTGCAAGTGTCACACAGAGTTAACCCTCCCTGTTGCAGCCAAGCAAATGCACTTCCTGGGCTGAGTGATAATATCCCATTCCCATTGAGAGATCTTCTGGAAGACCGAGGGGAGACCTCATAGAGGTCTACAACTTCCTCACAAGGGGAGTGGAAGGGCAGACACTGATCTCTCCTCTGCAGTGACCGGTGACAGGACCTGAGGGAAGGGCCTGAAGCTGTGTCAGGAGGGGTTTAGGTTGGATATCAGGAAAAGGTTTTTCATCCAGAGGGTGATTGGGCACTGGAACAGGCTCCCCAGGGAAGTGGTCACAGCAACAATCCTGTTCAAAAAGCATTTGGGCAATGCTTCCAGGCACATTGTGTGATTCTAGGGGCTGACATGTGCTGGGTCAGGAGCTGGACTCTGAAGATCCTTGTAAGTCCCTTCCAACTCAGGATGTTCTACATGTCTATGGCTCTATGATGCCATGATTCACTGCAAAGGGATGTGATGGAAGTTTGCTTTGATTGCAAGGACAAGGACAAGTGGCAACTGCCACAGCACTGTTGAAAGCACTATGAAGGATGGATTTAGATGACTTCACTAACCCTGAAGCAAGAAAATTATGCTAGATTTCCTGAGTTCCCAGAGAATGAATGCCTTAACTTGTTTTCTCAGCTCCCTAAGGCCTCCTCAAATGAAGTAAAATCCATTCAAAGGCTTCATCTGGCAAACAGTTAGGGTAGCTTATTGTATATGAACTGGTTCAACTTTTCTACAATTCAGCGCTATTTGTCCTCTTGAATTCTTTATTATTGCTAAGAATATTGCCACAATTTAGAAGAAAAAATAAAAAAGAGGCAAGTGATCACAACTAGTAATAGAAGCAATCTTTGTGATGGAATTTTGTCTTCAGTAATTCATCTGCAAAATCTTGTACTACCTCAGGTTGGGATTACTCAGTTGCTTTAAAAACCCTCAAGTGCTTTGTGCTTTCCTGGTGCTGTACTTTGTCTGAGCATTTGCTCTTTTGCTGTTCTGCTTCTGGGTTCTCCTTTCATTTCTACCAGCCATACCAGAACAGCATCAAAGATATGAAAAAATTGCATTTTTACATGAGGGCCCCAGTATACCATTTTTTCCTCAATTAATGCAAAACTGTACAAAAATTTAAAGAGTGCCTGTGCTAGAAAAAAAGCCACCTCCAGTTGTTTTGCTGCCTCATTTCTTTAAATTATTGTATGATTTTCCAAATTTCTTAAAGATATGTGTTTTACTTTTGCAAGTAATGCATGGGCATGAAATGATATACAACCAAAGCATATGCAATATAATATTTATATTGCTGCATGCAGATTTCCTTTCCATTGCTGAGGCTGCAGTTGGGACTGCAGGTACACTGTTCTGACTGTTTAATCAAATTAGTCATATAGTCTGCTACCAATTAGTCTCAGAAAAAGAGAGCTTTTCAAAGGAGAAAAAAAAAAAGCAGCAATGCAGGAGTTAAAGTGCCCAAGTGCCATCAGGAAATAGTAATAATTATATTTCTAATTTATTTAAATAGCTAAATGTTCTGGGTCTAGCTGGGATGTAGTTAACTTCTTGGCAGCAGTTTTTATGATGCTGCATTCCAGATTCAGGACTAAAACAGTGATCACAAACCACAGTTCTGGCTGTGGCTGAACAGTGCCTGCACAGTGTGAGGCTTTCTCCATTGCTCAGTCTGCCCCTCAGCAAGGAGGTTGGGGGTGGGTAAGAGGCCAGGAGGCAACACAGCCAGGGCAGCTGATCTGAACCGGCCAATGGGCTATCCCATTCCATATTAATTGTGCTCGGCAATAAAACTGAGTGTGCTTGTCCGCCATGGTGGCCGTTGCTTGGAGACTGGATGGCACCAGGCTGCCTGTGGGAAATAGTGACAGGGTGTCACTGCAACAATTGTGGTGGATTTTTCTTTCCTCTTTCCTTTACTTGTCTTTAATTCGACCCCAAAATTTTCTGCCTTTTTCTCTTCCGATTCTCTCTCCTGTCTCACTGTTGGAAAGGGAATGAGCTGCTACCTGGATGCTTAGCTGCTGGCTGGGATCAAATGACGACATAAATTAATATTAAACTAGGGATCCAATAAATGAAAATCACCATTCTAAATGGAATCACAAAATTTCTTAAGGCATATCTCATTTTTTTTCAAACACATTTGATCTGTAAAGTTTAGGACTCCAGCAGTAAAATAAATACAGTTAAAACTCCTTCATCTTGAGAACAGTAAAGGAAATTATAAGTTCGGGTTCAGTTTGATGAACCGTTTACAACTTCCAATACTGGATCTCTGAATTCACTTTTTAAAATTTAAAATGAGCATTTCTATATTAAATAAAAGCCCTACTGGGAAGAATTCATGAAGTGCTAAAAATATGCCTTTGAAAAGGATTAATTTACAGGTGAAAGGATAAATACATATTAGAACTAAGGAAAGGGGATCAGGATGGATAGAGAAGTGTTGCCAAAGCTACACTGTGTCGCAATTATAGCAACCTAAGAGCTCTGCTCCCTTTAGTCCAATTCCTAGCGCTAGAGTTAGTTTATTCTTACTGGAAAAATAAGTACTACAGTTTCCAGTGTTATGAGTTAGTCTCATGTTACTAGGAACTCTATAAACATTGCAGCACTTTTTAAAATTTTGGCCTGTGCTTTTGAACAAGGTTCTCCATGTTGGTTGGAGGCCCTGAGCAGGTACTAGTTTAGAGTAGTGAAGCACCAAATGTTACCAGACCTTTGGTTTTGATTTCAACAGTTTGTCGAAATACACTTATGTTGTTGCCAGTACTCCTGCTTTTCCCAGCGATACAAAACCATTTATGACTACTGGCACTTCAAAATAACATGCGTGGTCACAGCTACAAGTTGGTTTAAGGAAAGTAGTGCTTGGGATACCAGCCCCTTAGCTAAGTTAAGCAACATGGTTTGCTTTCAGAAAACCTAGAAGCGTCGAGGCTCCCTCCCCCAATAGTAAAACTTTGTTTCCAGTTGGAAGTGGATTAATGCATTTTAGCAAACACCCATTTTAATCTGTGATGTCATTATACAGATGTTTGCAACTAAAGAAAACATTTTTTGGACCCACCTTGATTAAGACGCAGGTCTATCACAATGGTTGCATTTAAGCAACTAAATGTTAGAAACCTATTCCAAGTGCATTACTTGGAAAACCATGAGTGTTTTACAGACAGAGCGAGGATAGGGGGAATTTTCCACCAAAAAGCTTTTCTTTCTTCAGTTTTTCCATACCGAGACAGTCCAAGAACTTATCTTGGACAGTGCTCTTAATTTCCGTGACTATGACAGGAAATGTTTGCCAGAGATTGTAGGAGAGTGATTCTAAAGTCCATTAGTCCTTTCAAGAATTGTATTTGAAATTCATTTTACACATTTTACAGATATGAAAGGTGCACATGGAGACTGTTGTAGAACATCTGTAAGCAAACTGAAGAGAGAGGAAAAACGAGAGAAAGCGACCATTCTGGATAGGATAGGATAGCAGATGGAGCACTAGTAGTGATACAAAGGAGGTATGCAACATGGGCAGCACTGGAAAGCAGGGCTTACAGCTTTCCAAAGGAATGAAGGCAAGTGAGTGGGAGAGGCTCTGTTTAAAGAAAAGAGCAGGCTGATCTAACAAAACATGTCTTTACTTTTAAACATAAAGGCCAGCTTTGTGACCTTGCTAGAAAGATATTTGTTTACTGCTCAGGTCTATACTGTAAGGGAAAACAGCCTGGTGTAAGTTTTGCTTATACCATAATTTAATTTTTCATTTCCTTCCTTATTCAGGAGGTAGTATCAAGCATCTGCAGGATGTAAGACATATTTGTAGCTGTCAGGCAAATGGCTGAAAAGGATAAATGAAAGTACACCATTGGCCTAAGCATGATGTACTGACCCATGCTACCACACTTGAAAAAAATGGTTTGTCTCCCTGCATTTGCAGGTGTTGATTCTAAAATCTCTCTGACACCCTCTAAAGGCATGGTTCTGTGTTAATTTTCTTCTTTTGTAAGAATATGTTATAAAGTATTAAAGCTACAAAGGCAAAAACTTGAAAAGCAGGACATTTTATAATTAAAGTAACACATAAAACTTTAAATCTACTGCTGCCCCCTGTGCACATGTGGTATGACCATTTTTAATGCCATAGTCACACATTCTTTTTCCCACAGCAGGCCTGTTTCATCTAATGTGCACAATGGATATTGCTCAAGATACTCCCTCAGAAAGTGGTTTAATATTTTTTGTGAAATTATAAGTCAGCCTTTACAAGCTTTTCAGCCCATCACTCAAGAACCTGGAAGACTGTGACCAATCATTTCATCTCCAATACGACATTATGTATTTCACAGCTGGAGGAACAGAAACAAAGTCTTTGTGGGCAACATATGGGCTCAGCAGTAAATGAAGGGTTATAATTTAAGACCACCTGACTGCCAGGCATGTGTTCTGACATGATACATTTCTTTCAAATGTGATGAACAGAAGGATGTTCGGATCAGACTGTAAGCTTGCGTCCTGTCTCTGACCTTGGGGAGCCAACAGGACAGTCTGTGAGGACAGGCGAAGCCTGTAGTGACATAAACACATAGTCTTTGTAAATATCGTAATATTTTCTGGAGGATATTTCAGTCTTGAGTGATGTCTGACTTTGAGACTTCCTGATACAGAAGTGATGGGATTTTTTTACTTAATGGCCATCAGTTTTCTTTATGAATTGATTCTGGTGTTTTTTGATAACACACAATATCTCACGTCTTAGTAAAGTGAGCTGAATTTGTGCATGCTCCTTATTTCTGTTGTGAAACTCTGGGGATATCAAAATAAGTTCCTGGGATCTGAGAAGACAATGTGGAAACCTGAAAAAAATGCTGGTTTACAGAATTTCTGGACAGGATGATGGGGAAATTGCCACCCGCAGATAAATGAAAATTTTCAGTGATCTTCAAGAGCTGAATGGGAAAAAAGACCTTGGTGAAACTGAGATCAAAATCTGTATTCACCACAAAACCATGGATGCTGGATCTTTTTTGAATCAGAACCTTGATGCACTGCTCTGGCACGATGCATAGAGAAATGACAGATAAAGTTACTGGGATAGAAAGAAACACTTAAAAGGGGATCAACCTAGAACATACCCTTAATTTTTTATTTGCTGTTACTGCTTCCTGCCATTTGGTGCCTCTTTATCTGGGACCCTGAGGTCAGTTTGAGTCTGGATGCTAGGTATTAATATTCATTCAGCATCATGCCATGCTTTTTTTTGGGATTATTAGCCAGGACACAACTTTATTGAATGCAAGTTACTGCTATTACGTGAACATACAGCTACTGCATTTGAACTTGGCTGGTTAAATCCGATCAGAACAGCTCTGATGCACCAAAATCTGTGAATTAGTGCAATTATTGCAACATTAACATACTTAGCACACCTACTAAAAATGCTTCTTTCCTTTAAATTACTTACTAAGATTTATATTGAACCTTTTTTAACTGCTAAAGCAAATGAAGCAGGGCTGCTACAGGATGTCCCTGGTCATATTGGCTCCCACACTCTGAACAGCATGAGACTCTCATTTGGAAAGAAGTCTGTGATGAAAAATTGTGGGAAAAATCAGATGGTATGAATAACTCACATTCTGATTACAAGTGGCTTGATACTTCTCATTTTGCAACTTTCTAAATATCCTTTATGTTTTTTATATTTAGTTGCTTCTTCTTCAAATAAGAAGAAAAAAACGTGAATACAAACTCTGTTCGACCACAACAGCATTCCATAGTGTGCTCATTAAAAAGCACCTGGACTATGAACTATGAACATGCCACTATTGTATTTTCAGTATTCCACACAATGACCTCCTGTTCTTTAACAGTTTCCTTTTGTGGGAAACTGAAATATGCAACAAAGTGTTTTTATTTTTGTGCAATGCTTACTTTGCTGAAGAAATAAACAATGTAATAAGGGGTGATGTACCAAGCACTTATAATGGTGCCTGCCATGGGTTTTCAAACAAATATGGTAATCCATGTTAATCTGGTTCAGTGCATTGAAAAGTATTACATGGTTTTTTTACAGCCCTCTTGCCATCCCTGCTAGTATTACAAATGTCCTCCACTGCATACATGTTTTTTATTTTATTGCACCTTTAGGCAAATTTAAAGCAAATAAAAATATATAATTATGTTTGATTAAGGTAGCTTGGTGGTATATTTGTGTCAACTAGTTCAGTGTCTATAATTCTTTGTTTTTTGGTTCCATTGAATATGTACAAGGGATAAATAGATCTCAGAAGGTGTTGTGTACTCTGCTCTGGAGATCTACGTTGTTCAATTTAAAAGAAATGATTGCAGTATTATAGAGAAAGAGGAGAGACCCGCATACCTCTGGTGGGTGATTCCCCAAGACTTGAATTACTCCTCAGAGATGCCCATCTGTCTCCACTGATTATACAGAACATTTAGGAAAACTGCATGCTAAAGTAGACTTGTCAGCTTTCTGCCTACATTGGCTGTAGGTGCTGAGGTTGTGCTGGTGGTGGTGACAGGGTGTCTTCTGTGGGAAGTCTCCAGGGGCTGCCCCATGCCAGACACAGTTGTCTTCAACCAGCCCACTGCAGGGCACAGCTGAACCACTCAGCTATGATTGCAGAACCTCGGGTAAAGCAGATTTAAGGAGGGCTAAAAGTACCAGTCAGGCAAAGGGAAAAACAGCTCTGCAGAGGCCAAGGCCAGAAAAGGAGAATAGGAAGAATGTTCCCCAGGCACTGGGGTAAATTCCCCTGCCGCGCATGGGGGACCCACAATGGAGAAGGCGTTTTCTTGAAGGACTGCAGCTCATGAAGGTTCCACACTGGAGCAGGTAAACCACATGAGAGGGAGGTATGGGCAGAGATCAAAACTTTTACATGGACCATAGCCCCTCCCCACTCCTCCTGTGCTCCTTGGTGGGTGGGGAGTAGAGGAGTTTAGAGTCTGGAGTGAAGCTGAATGTGGGAAAGAGGGGAAGAAATGTGTTGTTTCGGTATTTCTCTTTGATTATTTTTATTCAAATCTATTTTAATTGTCAGTAAATGAAATTAACTTTTCGCATTTGAGTTTTGCCCATGATGGTAATTGATAAGCATTATCCCCATCTTTACCTTGACCCATGAACTTTTGCCTCGCATCTCTTCAGTCCTGAAAAGAAGGGGGAGTGAGAAAGAATCTGAGTGGGGGTCTGGCTGCACAGTCCCCAACCTTAAAAGGAAGGATATCAAGTAGTAAATGGGGAAGAGGAGGCATGCCAGCATCCATTTTATGAAAAGCATTTGCATAATTTTTCTGAAAAGAAAAGCTCTATGCCTAAGATTAAGGCATGCACTTATTAATTTCATTATTATTTCTGATTCAACTACAATTAGGAAATAGAGCAATTCTTTACTTCTGCTAAGGCATTATTTTCCATTAAACCTATTTGCGTGACATCCCACTGAATGTGAGGTATGCCACAGACCAAAGATGCAATACAGGTGTGCACAAAATCATAAATGGCTCCTTACTGAGAAAGTTTTGATTTTCTTGATTCTGACTACTAGTACATACGCATGCTAGCAGAAGAAGAAATAAATGAGTTCGTGGCATGGTTGGGCACATTCCACTTAGATTACATGCTGGCCTTGAGATCTGATGGTCTAAATAACTAAGACTGAGCCAGTAGGACAGCAAGGATCCCTGATGTAACCACATACTTAAATCAAAAAGCTGAAAGGCCAAAACAAGACCCTAGCTATAGTCTAGGTTGCTGTTGCTCTCCAGGTTTCCAAATCAGATGTGTCTGTTTTCCCTTTAGTAATGATACATGCCCTTCTACCAATATTTGTAGAAGATAAAAGGCATAGAGTCTTTGGAACTGCAGTGTGTTAACAGATGCATAATTAATTTAGTCAGGTTTCTTTTCCTTAACTTTTCTTGATAACCTTGATGAAACATATTGCTGCTGCTCCATTCCTCTGATTGCCTGTCTCATTAAGTATGTACTGAGTAACAAGTGACAGTATGAGCTAAGGTGCTTTATGGTATAAACACACAGATATTGAAACAAGCCATTTTAAGTGCTCCAGAAATGGTTATTTTCTTCACGTATTCACTTTTAATTAAAGATGCATCCACTTAGAAGGACATTCATCATTATGATCATCATGCTACTGGCAAGGAAATGCCTCACTGTGAAAACTCTACCCTTACTAATCAGCTCCTCCTGGGACAATTTGAGGAGAGGTAACTAGAATTGCGTAGAAAATCAATTCTTCATCATGTGTAAAATTTAGTGATTTCAAAAATTCCATCACTCCATTTTGGGTTTGTCCTGAAACTGCATGTCACTTTTCACCAAGAAAGAAAAAGAACAAAACCACCATGTCATTAAGTGCCTCTGCAAATGATGGACTTCAGTCCGTCATATCTGATGTAGTGCTCCTGAGAGAACACACACTGGTGAAGTTTAAAGCAAAGTTGCATCTTCACAGAAAACATTTCAGTTGTAATGAACTAATATATGTTGATTACAAAAAAAAAAAAAAATTCCATCCAATTCTCAAGTGTGTCTAGTGTTAAATGAAACTGTGGAGTGCTATGATGGACAAGATGGGGCTGCATGTGTTCTGCCAGACCACAGATTCACTTTCTAGGAAGGCAAGTTTTCTTCCTGCAGTCACTTCTGATGGAGAATCAAAGATCCTTGCTCCTCAGTATTTCCATAAGCCAAGCTTATGGAATGCCTCATCTTCCCAGGATCAGTTTTGCTGTGAGAATGGAAATAGGACTGCTAACATTTGAAATATTTTATTTTAAAATACATAATCTATCTGCAATGCCATAAGAGTTTATAGGAGAAGCAAGAGCAGATAAAATGCTTCTTAAGACAGTCTACCTAAACATTTCACTCCATGCAAGGGCCAGACTGATGTTAGCTATTTGTGCCCAGCTCTTCTTCCAGCTGACTTTATACTGTGAAACAGAAGTTTGCAGATTTTATGTTGGTAAAGTTTGTTGCCGTTGTTAAGTTCCACTGACGTTTGTCTAGTTAAGGTTAGGCAAGGCCTGTTCCTTACAGTGCACATGAGTGCAAGTATCAACATATGGCTGGAATCAGTAATCGTGCAGAGCCATAAAGGTTTTACTGCCACTACATCACTTGTGAGTTATGTAGGTCATCCCAAACAAGTGGCAAAACAACTTTTACAGCAACATGCGCTGTTATATTTCAGTCATGCCACCCAGAGCATGTCTCAGCAACATTAAAAAAAAAAAATTTAGCAAGCTTTTAAAATAAAATGTTGTTATTGAAACTGCTTTTATGTGACCCTCCACCTGCAAAGTGAGTCGCCTTGCTTGCCCACAAATCCCAAAGATTTACGGAACTCTCTGCCTGGGTTAAGCTATGCACATATTTAGTGCACATATTTAGTGAAACTATAATGCTGTCTACTTCTTTTTATGTTTGCTACCTTATCTTTGTTGCACTGTTTAGCTTTTAAGATGTGTAATTATATATCCATGTTCATAATGACATAAAATCCCTCTTTGATTCCTCACAAATCAAAATTACTTTTTCTGCCACACCGTTATTTGCAGTTAGGCTTTAAATTTCACTTGCTGCCTTGAGCTAAAATATATGTGAAAGGAGGTGCAAGGTCATCTACACAGGATATTAACATTTTTACAAAACAGGAACCATTTCTACCCATATCACACTATGCTTCCAGTCCTATGGTATTAATAAACCCTGCTTACACACTGTAGTTATATCAAAACCTATTAAAATGCCAAGGATCACTTATTCAAGCAGTGCTTTTATGGTTAATCAGGAAATTTAGCATTGATTATACTGCATCTGCTTTTAAATAAAGCAAATGAAATTTGCCCACTTAAGAGTAATAATCAATCCCTTTGGGACACTGAGGGGAATTAGCATATATAATTACCCTGCAATGGATTCTTTTTTCACTCAGTATTTAAGACATATTGTATTACTGCAAAAGGTGACTACCTGCTTTATGAACTGCACAAGAGACTTGGTGTGGCTGTGAGGAAGGGGACTACTTTTATTTTACACATTTTCTTCTACCTCTTCAAAATTAGAAAGGCACATATATCACCTTAAGAAGAAGCTGAGAGTCTGTGGCAGAGTCTGCACATCAGGTACAGTTTTTCATCCTGGCAGCAGCTCAGCTGCTTTGTAGAAGTGGAGGTGGTTCATGGCACCACAGCTCTGAAATGTGGGAGTGTGTGGATTCAGCCCATGGCCCTGCTGCCTCTGGGCCTCTCTGCATTCCCCGCTCCTCCAGAGAGATTTCTGTGTTGAGCCCTTGGTCATGGTCTTATTGCTCATTTCCCCCCTGCCCAGAGGCGGATTAAAAATGAGGGAAGCTGTCTTTTCCTCATCTACCCTCTGTAAAGAATTTCTTAAACAAGGAAAAGGGATTGGAGCTTTCGCTGGTGATTATTTCTGGATTATTAATTACCTTTAATTACCATGTAACACCAAGATTAAAATGCATTCTAAAACTTGACACTTCAACCTTATTAGCTTACTACAAGAGTACGGTAGTTTCTAACAATTCTATTTATCAAAGGTAAACCGCTTATTAAGACCTTCTAATTATTAAGGTAGTGTAATCAATCTTCAGTAAAATTCCATTAGAGAGAATAAGCCCTTGAGGAAACTGCTGGTGACTCTTATGAACTTGACCAAGTCTGAAATGTATAAGAAATCTCTTTTCAACCACTGTGGGTTTCCTATATTAAAATTTTCTACCTTGACTCTATAGAAAGAAAGGCTTTTGGCTGATTGTTTATATGCCTCTGCAGTGCTTTAATCACCTTGTAAATCCTGATGTTCTTATTATTCATTTTTTTGGTAAAAATTTTATTCTACAAGCAGATAATTTGATGACAGGAAAGATAACTCATAAATGCATTAGAAAGCAAAATCTTTCCCCCACACATTTACTGTATAAATAGTTTAGAAATACTATTTTGCCTCTAATTTGCCTCTTTACTGCATCACCTGGGTATCACCCCCCTCACATTACTTAATCTGATCGTATTTTCAGTATACAGGTGGACTTTTTTACTTAGGTCATCCACAAATTCTGTAAAAGCCTTAATCTCATCCACCTTTTGAGTTTTTCACGTGTCCTGCCCTGTATGGTCTATACTGCTGGACTGGAAATCCTTTCCATCTGCAGGTATGTGACTTCCTTGCCCGACTGGGATGGGAGCCAACCTGGGCTTGCAGCATTGCCCCTCCTCATCCTCAGAGCCATGCAGAGCTCTGACCTGCTTCCCAGGCTGCTGGGAGCTTGTCATTTGGCAGTCTTCCCTATGTGAAAAGAAAGCAGCAGACTTTTGGCTCTGGAAAAAATGTGTCTAGGAGAAGGAACAGAAGTAACCTGTCCAGCCTACAAAAGATGGAAATAATCAGAGTTAATTGCAAACAAAGCAGTAAGTTCCTTTATCTCAGATGAACTGTGACCTTCAGAGCCACAGCTACTCTTTTAAAGATTTGTTCATCATGGTGACAAGCTATTCAACACTAAGCTAAAATATTTGTTTTTGATTTCTGTTTTTCTCCTATTATCCAAATCAGACTGTATTTCTTTCACTTTACGCTAACATTCACAGTCTGTCCTCATCCCTTCCTGCTAGCATTTACCAGAGCATTCTGCATTTTTCCATCTCATCAACTTTATACCTCTCTAAACCTCATCAGGATTTTTTCACCTTCATATATGCCTCCTAATAACCTCACTCAATTTGTTCCTTATAATTTATCCTACAAATGAATGTTTGTTTAGTCACCCTCAAACTAACCTTGCAACAGCTTCCTGCTATTTTTGGTACATACACTTCAGCATTGTTAAGAAAATAAATGTTTTGGAAAAAGTTGAATGTAAAATGATACAAAGGCATATTACTGTTTGTGCTTTCTACAACACGTTAAACATGAAAATTATCTTTATTTTAGTGGTTCTTCTAATAAGATTTACGGAATAAATCTCCTGCTTAAAGAAGAAATAGAAAATGAAAATATCTTCTAATTCTCCACTACAAAAACTTGTGTCTTATTTTTCAGCTGACTTAAAAGACATCAGAATTTTATGCAAAAACATTGCCTACAAAAGCAACACATAGCAATCCTTTTCACTTGCTTCCATCACAGAAACCTATTAATAAAAAACTCATTAAACATTAGAAGAGGCTGCCAATAATGGGATTGTTTTTCAGGTTCTTCAAGAGAAATTCAAATTCTACTTCAGTATGGATACCTTTGGCCTGTTGAGCCCCAGACATCTGGAAAAAATTCAAATATTTACTTACACCCTAAGTAAATAGTACTTAGGGAGGGTATTCTGAAAATAACAATAAATTTTTGGGATACGAAAGGAGATTTAAGCTTATGTGTTCTTATAACAGTTTATTTCTACTGTAGAGCTGGGCTTATCATCCTGGTGTATATTTTTATTTAATTTTAATTAGAAAACTATTCTTGTAGTAGAGTAGTTTTTTATTTGAATGAAGTTAGTTCAAAGCAAGTAAACTAAGTAAGACACATATATATTAAAGACAACACAAGAATTTCCATTCTGAGATAATCATAAATGCTTTGAGTCATCCTATACATTTTATAACTGCATTTTTACCTTCTATGGTATAGAATTTAACCCCAGTTAAAGCCAGCAACATTGTATTGCAAATCTCATTAAGTAGGATCTCTCAATAGTGCATACAAATATCTGCTAGATTTCTGCAGAGCCTTGCTTGGTACTTCCACACCTATTTTTACAGAAAGAAGCAATTAAGAAATCAGATGTATTGAATGAGAATTTTTAGCAAGGTACAAATAGGTAACCTTTTTACTGTTCATTTTTTTCACAGCTTCATTATATTAAAAAGCATTTGTTATAAACAGGAGTGAAAAATTCTGGACATGTTACAAAATAAAAGACCAAGGGTTATGGTATTTTATCCTTTTGCATCCTCTGTCTTTATTTTATGAGCCCCAGCTGGTACCTGTGTTCTTTCCCAATGACAAAGTGATGTATTTTTCCCCAGCATACAGACCTCTTCAGCTTTGTCATTCATATAAGTAAGGTTTTCTTATAAGCCATTTTCTGCCAAGTTAATACACCCAAGCTTTAAAGGTGGAATACAAGAGCTTTTTAAAATGTTTTAGGGTACCTTCTTTCATACTGTCAAGAGTAACTGCAATCCATTTAAGTCAAATGCTTCATATAAAAAGAAGCATTTACAGCAGCAGGGTTGTTATAGAAGCAGTTTATTTTCTATAATGGTTTTGGCCCAGCCCTTTAGTTTTCAAGCATTTAACTCATAGCCAGAAGTATTAACTTTCTCCCTGCAAAGCATAAGTGACAGTTTCCCATGTAATGGTCCTCAAAGCTTGAATGACTATAAATACTTATTCAGGCCTTGTTATTCGCTTCTGACTTGCTTGTAATGACTTAGTATTGTGAAAATGCAATTAAACGCTGTGACTTATTACAAAGTAATGGAACATACAATTGCCATGTGGGTCAATTTGACTGCGGAATATGGCCAGTGCTTGTAATGGCTGCTATTATTCAGAGACAAACGTGAAAGTAAAATCACAAAGTGCAGGTAATAACTGATAGTCAGAACATCCACTCTCAGGAATCAGATCAAAGAAATATTACTGTTATTATCCAATCCAATCAATTACTTTAGGTTTTGAGCTGCTCTGGCTTGACAGGCAAGTGAGATCTAAATGCTGCCATTTTAACTGCAAGTATATTGCTTAAACATGAGATGCTGGAGAGTCCCTGAGGCCTTGGGGACGCAGCCAGTCTGTGCAACATCTCCATCTGGGATGGACTGCAGATATAAGGGTCTTTTCTGTAACTTCTGACTTTCTTAGGAAGGATGAAGGCACAAAGATGTATTCTGGCACCTTGGCAGGAGGCAGAGTACAGAGGTGTGCTTCAGAGTACAGCTACCCACAGCATGGCCCTAGCTTTTGCCTCTGCAAAATTTGGGCCTGATTTGGTAAAAAACTTCAGTTAGTATATTGTTTTCATGCTTCTATTTATATACTCTTTAAAATTTGTGTAAGACATTTGGTGACGGGGCAAAACTGTTTAGAAATTTCATATGGGATACATGGTTTTGCTTTCCTTAACCCCATTTTGTGAAGCCTTCAGAAACAGCTGACAAAGCCCTGTTGTTCTCTTGACCAAGAATTGAAAAACTAAGTATGGATATTCTTGGGCTAAAACATAACTGTTTACGTGTCAATTTGACTGCTGAACCATCTACATTTTGAGAGACATTTTTGATCAAATTTCTCTCTAGATAACTCCATTCATTACTGCATCCTTTGGCATTAATCTATTTCCTTTTAAGTGAATGATCATTTTACCTGTTTCAAAATGTAAAAGTCTGGGTTTCATTCTTTTTTCCCAAAGACATGTCAATTCAGCTGTATTTATTTTTTTCTTTAGTAAGCTCTGAGTATATACCAGATGGGAAATGACAGATCTGCATATCTATGCATAATTCTGACAACTTTAAGTCTTTTTATAAAAACACAAAGTTATATTTATAAAGGCCTTTAAAATGAAAATATATCACTTTAGACAAAATGTTTACATTTTGTTTATCCACATTACAACCATTTCAGAGACCCAAAATATTTATTTTCAATATTGAACTTCTTTTTATGGTCAATCCACTCTCTTTCAAAGCTGTTCATTTTATACAACTAGTAAATTACTTTTCCATAATTGCTGTAATTACAGTCCTCCTTGTGCTCACTCTTATCTCAGAACTGTGTTACAGTTCAACATTCTGGTAACAGAAGACCTCATGTTTATTTAGGAGGTAACATAGAACACTGTAAACTAAAATTTCCAATTGGGAAGCTCTCTGTAGTTAATGTAATATGATAGTACTGCAATTTAAAAGGCTGTAGCATCATATCAGTTATACAAAAAACTTTTAAAGATGGCGTGTGACTCAATGAAACCTTGAAATGTTAAAATTTTTCCTATTAAAAATCAGGCTGAAATCGTGGCTTTAAAAAGTGAAGAGCAAATATGCTAATAGTAGTGGGGAAAAAAGGCATCAGTATAGTCTAGATAATTCCTACAGAACGTGGGAAATCCCCATTTCCTGCTTAACCATCTCTGGAGAGATTGTTAATGTAACTACTCAGGAGTGTGCATTGTCTACTTTGACAAGAAATTATGCTTCATCCTTCTTGGGTAAGTTTCATTGAAAGTGGTATTTCCTCAAGTGCACAGACTCTTGTCATTGTGTTCTAGTTCTCCCTAATATCTACTCAAAGAGCAGCTCAGTTGTTTAAAGCATACCTATGAGGAAATAACATTTCATTACCCAAAATAGTAATAATATGGAAGATGGAGAGGACTTCTTCTTTCTAAGTTATAGCCTTTTTTCTTGTGCATTTAATTATAGTTTTCATTTTCAGCTCCTTTAGCAATGCCTTCACTCAGTTTTGCTGCCAGCACCAATCATCCAAACCTGCTATTAGGGTTTTGAATTCTTAAAACACTAAAACACCTCAAAAACACAAGGAAAAAGGATTGTCTGCAGTTCTGAGATGGGCTGAAGCTGCATTTCACAGAGCTTTCTGCACTGTTGACCTGTATTCACAACTACTTTGCTATTTTTTCATGAATACAATGAAATGAAAATATATTAAAAATGGCATTAATTTCAGGATCCAATTAAAGCTGACCTTGTGTAATAAACTGACACATTTACTGCAAGGAACCGCGGTAAATTTACTGCAGACTTTGATTGTGCATCATATTTCACCATTTCATCTATCTAATTCCTTTTTATTCTCTGTTTTTTGTTTTTTTTTTCTTTTCATTTTGTTACTGTTATTCATGCAGGAGCCTTCTTAAAGAGAGATTATGCCATCTCTATCAACTTTCCTACATATCCCTGCTTAGCAGCCCACTGTTGTAAATTGCAGAAGAAAACTTTTTATGGTATCATTTTCCATTATTTTAATTTCTCTTTTTCTTACCTATTTCTTAATTATTTCTAGTTCATAAACATATCTAGGCCTTTAAGACATTTTTATTAATCTCTTTGAAATATTTTTGTCCATAACAGGTAGGAGAATGTAGTATACATCATATTTGCATCTTTCAGTACAGTGAGAAGCCTTTAATGAGATCACTTGAAAATTAAAATAAAACAAAATCACAGTTTCTTCATACTAGAGCATGAAACAATACAAATGACAGAAATGCAAACGCAAAAATTTATACATTACTAATTTTACCCTTTTAAAAGGAAACTGTGAACTAGTTATCTAACAATTATTAAAACTAGAATAATGAAGTGGTATATATAGTGAACATTTAAAGTATTTGACAGTTTATTTTCTCCAAGGAGATGCATTTTTTTCAGCATTGTGCTGCATATAACCTAATGAAGGACTAAAAGCAAACCCTTAAGATGGAGCAACAGGTAAGAGCTTTTACTACCTGGTAGTAAAAGGCTAGAAGGACATCCTACTCTCTTACCCCACACCTCATCTGTCTTCCCTGTTATGAGCACCCACAGCTTTTACATTGGCCCTGCCATGCCTTGGATTGTGATCAAAGGGGGCAATAAGCCAAGACGATTCAATGAACACACTGAGAACAAAACTGATTAAAAAACCCCAAAAAACAAAACAAAACAAAACAAAAAAACCCCAACCAAACAAACAAAAAAAACCCCAAAACACCAAAAAAACCAAACAGAAAAGACTCCAAAAAGTGGCAGGCATGATTATTTTCTGCTTGGGCAATGGTCCTGTTCAGAAAAACACCTTGTCAGCACCCAACTGAGTGCAAAGGAATCAGTGCAAATATGCAGCCATATGGGGTTAAAGAGATGGAGAAAAAATAAATTACAAGACACCTTTTCAGCAATGGTGACCACAGTCATCTCATGTAAAGTTAGGATTTGCATTTCTACTTCAGTTGTCCACTCCTTGAATGGATGCTGCTCTGGCTGAGAATTTCAAACAACCTGTTCCCTCATGGTTCATTTCCTACCAGGTTAGTAGGCTGAAGAACGCTTAGGAAGAGATCAGCAGAATGGAAGGAGAAGGAACACATGGCTGGGAATGAGTTCTCTGATTTTGACAGCTTCCAGCTCTTAGACTGGCTCTTCAGGACCCTTCACCTTAAGGATGTTAGTTCAAAATGCACCTAAATATCTACTGATGAAGATGAAATTAGCATCTTCCTGTCCTGAACTATTTCTTTCTGCTGTAAGTTGATATAGTGGCATATGAGTTACATCAGGTAGCTGAGACCTATCCCAGTTGAAAGCCTATCCTAGTTTTGTGGCTGGGTTAGCTTCCTGCTGGTCCTGGTCCCAATCAGCTGTCCCCAGGCTGGCTGCCCCACTGCTGGAAAAGGCATGGCAGAAACCCATGGCAGGGACAGAAATGTGACTGATCTGTTCATGGCAGCTGCCCATAGATTCATATCTCTGTAGCATCAAATTAATTCCTTTAATCACAACCTGGCTGATATTTCAATTGACATCACTGGCCTGGGGAGCTCTTTTTCTCTCCCTGACACTCTCCTCCCACCAGCTCATTCCCACCACACTGCCTGTCCCTGCTCTGTGTTGGCAGAGCTGTTTGTTTCTGTGGAGGATCCCACGATCAGGGCACCGTGATGGCACAGTGGTACAAACACAGCTGGCTGCCGTGTGGGGACTGCCTCAAGCAGGATGAGTGCCAAATGTGAAAGCATGACCAGACAGTGATTCTCAAATGTAGCTTGCTCACACACTGCCTTCACAGGACTAGAAGTGTTTTCTGTCACACTTGCCCACTCCGTGCCAGACCATATGCTTAGCAGAAAACAAGGCACCAGCCCCAGTCGCCCCTCCCATACAAGACAGCAGTAACAGCAGTGGCAGCTCCTTGTTCCTTCACCCAGCAGGACCCACAGATGGAGGCTTTCAGGCTCTCCTTGTCTCCTCTGAGGGCACTCAGTTGCTGGTTTTCAGGTATTGTGTTGATTCCTGAGTATCAAAAGGTGACTGGACTATGACTACACCTCCTAGTGAATCCCTGAGAAGGGTCTCACTGTTGTGAGGAAAAAGGATTAAAAGTTTTAAAGTAAAAACCTAGGGGAGTTTTGGTTATAAGTGAGGATAAGTAATACAAAGCATTGAGAACACAGACCATTTTAGGGTGTTGTTTTATTATTTTTTGATGTATCCTAGCTCACCACACATCCCCTCCCTTGCCATGGTGCCAGAGCCCACTGGGTCACAGAATGAGAGAAACCAGAGAACAAACTCAGCTAAGCACACTTATTAAAAATGTAGAAAAGAAAGTATACATAGTTTTATAAAGATCAGCTCTCTGGCCTCCAATGCTGGGCCTGGAACACAGGAAAGTGCAGGGACGACTGTCTGTCATCCCTCTTTTCTGAAGCAGCATCATCAGGTCAGCTAATAATGAAGCCACACTTCAGACAACATTCAGAATTTTGCATAAAAAGCATGTAAAAATGCACATCTACTCCAGTGCTTGGGTGCCAGCTTCATTGGTTAGCAGCTGCTCACACCCCATGAGATCTGTGTTGTTTATTTCCTATGCTCTTTTGGATCACTGCTACAGATATCAGGTATACAGTGAGTTTCTGCAGAGAAGAAAAGTAATTCAGCTGTCTCAGGTGAGACCTTCCTAAAGACAAAATTACCCACAGTTATTAGAAAGTTCAGATAGTCATGATAATTTCTCTGAGTGCACATGGAAAATTATTGCCTTAAAAAATAGGAATTAAATCACCCTTTTCAGATTGAAAGCCAGTGATGTAGAGACAGAGTCTGAATCCTTCTGGGAATTTTGAGATTCCTTAGTAGCAGTTTATGAGAACATAAGCCCTAAACTGTGATACTTAATCTCTTTTCAGGTTTATACTTGCAGGAATTTTTTGTACATACTGGAAATCAAATGGGTTAAGATTGTTACTCAACATCTCTTCTTCCTGTGTGATTCTTTCCTTAAAAAAGTCAGTCTCTGTAGCAAGAGAGAAGATGGTATTCTGCTTGAAATATCCATTCCAGCTTTACAGATAATAGATGTGGCTGGGCCATCAGTGAACTCAGGTTACAGGACCCTCTTGGGAGCTCAGGGAAATACAAATAGCAAGCTTAGGCTCAAATCTGTGCTACCATTTTATATTGCAGTTAGTACATAAACCAGATATCAGTACCTAAACTAAATAAAAACTCCAGTTACACCTTAATTGCCGTAAAAACATGTGGCAAAGCATCCTATTGATATCTGTGTTTACTGTTCTTTTAGCGATGAAGCTTTTTTTGATGTGACCTGAATTTTCAACCCATGCAAAGTCCTCTTTTCCAGCAAGCTTTTTTGGGAATTGACATGTGTTGATAAAACAAGGTGCCATTCTCACTAGGCAAACAATCTTCCACTTCATGTTCAAATAGTAGGAAAGGATATGTGGGTCATCATGACATTCCCAAATGACAGCAATTCATCCCACAATTTGCTGCAATAGTTAGAAAATATATTGTGTTTGTCCAAGCACTTGGTCTGATCATCCAGATGACTCCATGAATGCTGTGAAAATTTTCTAGTTTACACATTTGAAAACAGGATAAAACCTGTTGTTTTACTGGCCTATGGTCAATTAAAGAAAAAACTGTGATTCCTAAAGGCCTTCTTTTTTCATCCGTCACTAAAAGGTGACACACAGCACTTGCAGTGTCGATTCATTCTTTCTTTCAAACAATAGTTTTGTAGAAAGATGTTTTGGTTGGGATGGTGCTCACTCATATTCTTGGCACTTCTCTGAAATGTATGAAGGTATTTGCTCCATTTCCCCCAAATAAACAAACTACAGCTGCTATTTCTTCAAGCATCAGCTTATTGCCTCTGCTGAAATACAGTTTTTTAACATAACATTTTAACATTTTAAAATTTTGTTACTTGAAATGTTGTGTAATGCACTTCTGGGAGCTCACTCAGCTCTCATACCCTTTCATTCACTAAATAAGAAGTATAAATTAAATACATCCATGTATATAATGTGGACTAGCTCAACTCTGCACCTTTTCTCGTACCTTTAATGAACATTACATAAATTCTCCTATTTATTCTTGAATGAGGTCACCTATAATTGTTTGAATTTGGTGAGCTTGTTTAAATGCTTCAGAGAAATATTCAGTCATCCAATAGAAATCAAACAAAATAATTTTTGTATCTTATCTGTTTCTGTTTAAATTAGAGGAATCTGACAGATAACCAAAGCTTTGAGTAGCTATGGAATTCAGACTCAAAGAAAGTTCAATAGCTACCCACTTTCCATTGAAAATATTGATATTTCATAACTAACCTATTTGCCTTGAATCCTAACTGTTCTGCAAGGTGTTCTATGGCAATATAATAGTTATTTATTCTATTAATTTCAATAGAATTTCAATATAAATTAATGAAAAGCAGAGACTGCACATCCAGCAACTACTAATTCAATACCATTTTAACATTTTTTTTACACTTTATATTTTTACAAGGATTGAAAAGCAATTTGGTCTACAGGAAAAGCTAATTAGTTTTTTCATATTCGTATTAGGGATTGTCAATGCTTGGAATAATACTTTTATGCCTGAAGGTCTTGCAGTCTACCCTGAGAAATACTCTGAACTGGAGGGAAATTTTTCAGAAAATCTACCCTCTTACCCTCAAAAAATCCTCTCCTGAAACACAGTAAAGTCAGAGATCTGACTGTCTTTTGTCTCTTTTATAACAGCTCAGCACATATCTGTAGGATATATTGAGAGTCAGTTTACAAGAAAAAGATGTCAGCAAATAAACTGAACTGGAATACCAAAATAACGCACGAGATAAATGAAGACTCACTTTAGATTGAACTATTTATTTTGTATGGTATTCCCAGATCTCTCAAACTTGGGTGTAGATTTATGGAGAAGCATTCAAAAATTTGAACAAGAAAGACTTCTGATAACACCTAGGTTTTGTGACCAACTTAAAACTTGAATGATGTATTACCCTTCCTCATAAATGCTTATTATTTTCATGCATAACAAATGCAATGTTTTTCAGTTTAAACATTTGTTTCAGAAGTCCACAGAGGAGAAAGAGACAACAAAATAGAATGCTTTTAGAAAAATAAGCAATGAATTGTGGCAAGTACAAACACATTTCCTACAATGCTGATTAAGTTATACTACAAGAATCCTGTGTGCAACATGCTTTGCATATTTATTTAGAACTCTAAAAGAAGATAAGAGATAAACAAAACTGGGAAAAAACCCCACAAACGCCACCAATGAAACTGGATATACTGGCATCAGTTGGAAAGGACAGCATTCTTGTCACTTACAGAGCACTATAAAGCCACAAGACTACACAATTTGGACCATTTGGACCAAGTAAATGAAATGAAAAGAAAATTGTGTCAAACACTTTGTAACCTGTTGCTTCCCTCTGAGATGTTTATTCTCCAAAGAGTGCAAGTTACATTGATTTGATGGTTTCTCTCCCTGTACAGAGTCTATTGGTTGGGCCCTGCAGCCTGTTCTGCTTGGACAAGCAACAAGGCAGATTGGAAGAGAAGAATCTCCACGTCAACTCTGTCTGCACACATGCTTGGGTTTAACATTGCCAGATTTCAGAGTGAATCCAACTTGAAACATTATACAAGACTACCCTTACCCTAAGCATTGGACTTTATTCAGTAATTCTGCTTTAGAATTCATGGCCTGTATAACTACATATTCTAACTATCAAATGTCTTTTTGGAAGGGGAGAGAGTTCTTCCACATCTTGAAACTGACAGACTTGATAAGGAGCTTGGAGGTGCTTTTACACAAAGAAAAATAAGTACTTGCTTTCCTCATCTCTCAGTAACAAGTAGCTTGACTAAATTAAGTAATTTCAGAATTATTTCTTTATTGATACATTCAGTGTAAGTGGAATTAGATCTTCATGTATTTTTCACTGACATACTTCCATGAGCAAATTATTTGCATCAGTTAAAGTCCTGTCACACTGTCCTTCCTGATTTTGACTTGAGTAATTTATAATCCTTTTATTATGCTTTTATAGAAAAGTTTGATCAGAATGGAAATTTCAGAGGCTTCTTAAAATGACCTGCATATTGCCATAATTTTTCTTCTTTTAAATTTTTAAAATATTAATCTATATTTGCATTCTTCAAAACACACATCAGTTGGACAACTAGGTTCTGTATGTATTTTTTTAGTAGTTGCATTTGAAAAAAAGAAACCACCAAATATACACTTGTATCAATGAAAGATTGGAAGATACTGTAAGAATATATTAATAGTATAGGGAGAAGAAAAGCAAACTAAATGCTATGAGATGCCTCAAAACTGTCTAATAATTTGAAAGTGATTTATCTGGGTGCAGCTAAAATGAGAATATCAGTCATTAATATCTGGAATAGAAGATTTCCGTATTCTGAAATGTGTTTTTAGCCATCACCTGGAGCAGCCATCTCTTATTACTTACATGAAAATATTTTCCTGACAGAAAGTCTCCCAGGAAAAGTTAGAAAGGAATCACAAATATTTCATTTTCTAATTTTTATGAAAAGCTAACCAAGTAGTAAATGCAGTACAAAGAGGAGAACCTGATTTAAAGTATGTTGTCAGCACTGCATATATTGGCAAAATTTCAACTGACAAAATATTCATGGATTAATTTTTAGTTTGTCATAAGAAATACACAACCCCCTTCTTTTGAGTGTACAAATGAAACACAAATCACAAACTGTAGCTATGTGTGGCCAGAACCGTCATCTGTTCCTACAGTAGAGAGAGTCTGTAACCTGTTCATTTCCTTCTTTTCGTCCATATACAAAAAATAAGGAAGCTGAAGTATAACTAAAGGCCAGTGTATCTGATCCTACATGTTTTACTAAAAGAGCTAAATCTACTGGAAGACCTTTTGTATCATTTCATCAGTGAAATCCAAGCTAGAATCTTGTGAGTGCTCTATGTTTTATTGTCTCATGCTCAGGATAACTTCTTGCATTTTTGGCACTGTCCATTCTCCATGGTCCATCATTTGTTTTAGTGATGGTTTTCATCTTATTCTACAGTTGAATTAAATGCAAGATGCTGTTGTAACCTGTACACTGAGAGCGAAGACTGACCTTCATCTCATTTCATAACATTAAAGTGAGATGCATTGCTTAGTTGAAAAATTGGACTCTTCTGAGGTCAGCAACAAATATCCAGCAGAACCAAAACTGCATTCTTTATTTTTCAAGCTGCTACTTTCTCCTTCACAGTTAAATGTATTTTAAGAGTTAACAAGACAAGACAGATAAAAAGGCCCTTTGCTGCTGCAAATTGAAGTCTGATATTATGAAGGTGAGTTCCTACTGATATGGAAAGTTCTGGTGGCTAAATGAAAAATACATGTTATGGGAGTTTAAACTCCCATAGGTTAACTTGCAATATAAACCACATTAAGGGATGTTGAATGTTATATTGCAGGGCAGGTGACACTGAGTAACACAGAGAAATAAGAAATGTAAGTGCAGAGTTTTTCACATTACTTTCTAAACACACTGAAATTTCCCAAATGCATCAGAACACTTTTAGATTCCACTCTTGCAAAAATGCTCAATGAATTTTGGCCTTACCAGCTCTGCCATAGCACTCTGCGTCAAACTAGTTCTCTTGACTTTAGAAATGGTAAGATCTTCTGTTGATAAGGCAGAGACAATGGAGAGGGAAAAAAAAATCTATGTTTCTCCTAGTATTTCCAGCTTCTGATGAAACATTCTTTGCAAGAAAAAATGGAGGGTTGACATTGCAAGAAAGGAATCCATAGGACCCTTATCAGAAAGAAATATTTACTTCCTGAATCCTTCGTTTTACTAAAATTCTAATCTCTCCAATGGTTTCAAGTTTTTGCTCCACTAAATCTGGCACTGATATGAGCTATTACCTAGGGATCTTTATCACACTCTCTTTGCCAAGTTATGAGAAATTTATAGCCCAGCCAAACACTCTTCACCTTCTTCTATTTGCTTATCTTTAAAAAGTCTTTCCAAAACAAGTAAATTGACTGAGTCTAATTTATGCTCTTGTATATCTGTGTGGCTTCATTAGGGAAAAAAAGAGAACATTTTGTTTACATTAAGAACATTAATCTTGTATTAATATTACATATTATAATATATATGCATAATATATATAATACATATATATTATTATGTGTAATATTAAGATAAGATCATACATTTGGCCAGGTTTTGCCACATTGCTAATAATATTTAGAGCTTTTGGCAGCATAGGATAATATTTGTATAGCTCAAAAAAGACCTGAATAAACAGTCAAAAAGTAAAGAAAACTCAGTGATTTAGACTGAGGGTGTCTACATACTTGAATTCTTTTAATGAGATGAGTTTTGGGTTGATTTTTCATCTTCAAGAAAAATTGAAACTTTCTCTGAAATTCAAAAACTAAAAAAGCATAAAGAATCAATACTAATAAACCCCCAAATTTCTCATTAATGCAATCTGGCAGATTAGTTATAATAAAAAATCGCTTTTTGTGTGTGTCTGTGTGTACGTGTGTGTGTGTGCATTGTTCATTTGCAGCATTAGGGTTTATTTGTAAGGAGAAATTAAGTCTGGTTGCCAACACTACTTTGTTTCTGTATTTCAAAAAGAAATCTGTGATTATAAATAGATAATATGCTACCTAAGACATTATAATAAACAGATTAGCCCTCCTCAAGCAATGGCTCAAAATTATAATACAAAGCAAATCAATATTGGTTTTGCTTTGACATCCTTGTGGTAAGGGATCATCTTTTATTGATACTGTATAATAAACTCAGCAAAGTATTTTCAGATATAACCAGGTGTTTTGATAGTTACTTGTAGGAGAAATTTGCTCTGAGTTACATTTATCTCTCCATTACATTTGCCTGAACAATGGAGATTTGAATAATTTGACATTTGTTTCTAATATGAAGTTTAGAGAATCTGAAATAGTAAATAAATTTATCAGAAAAACCACATATTACTTAGTTTCAAGTTTATTTTCAGCATATGAAAACTGTTTCTTATTTATGCAGTTTTCTAAAATGGTTGCAGATTCCAAGATAAAATACTTTAAATGTATAAAATGGTGTCATAGTGCAACCAATACTTTCCTCAGATATACAGTTTTAAATGCATCAAAATACAACCAGAAACAAAATGTAAAAACCTGGACAGAGAGATAAATTTTATTCAACTAAAGTTGAAAGAAAACTGACAGTACTCCTCGGGGAAACATTCTAATTATTGCACAATTATTTTTCCCTTAAAAAATAGGGGTGTTTGCCAAACATAGAATTCAGATTATGTCAAGTTTATCAATACTGACCAAGTCAAATGATGATTTAACTGAAGATATGTTTTTAGAAATAACATATTTTTTTACCCTTCCTAGTATAATACCGCATTGCCTCAATTAAGTACAGCCAAAGTTGTAAGTTCAAACAAATTAAAATGATATTTAGTCCCGTGTGCTTTGGCTAAAATGAAACTCACATGTTTTTCATTTGGATTTGTAATCCTTAAAGAAAAAAAAAAGCACGACTGCTAGGAGGTAGTGCTTTCAGGTAACTGAACTAAAAAAGCACGGCCAAGTTCTGTAGTCTGGGTGTGTGCTTCACTCACAGTCATATGCCAGAGAGACCTGCTGCCCCAAATCCCCCAAACCAGAAGGGAAACCAGATCAGGTAAGAGGCACAATATTCTCCAGCTGGTCCCTTGCCTGTGAAACAGGGAGATCAGCACAGTGAAGGGCCCGAGGGATATCCCGACAGGTAAACAGGGATTCAGCCCTACATAAATGCAATTAATTGAGACGTCAAATCCTCCACTGAAGAGAAAACTCTTTTGAGGTGCTAAAATGCATGGTAACCCAGGACAGAAATAGCAGCACTTTTTACTGCTCTCCTGGAAGCAAGGCATCCTTTGAGAAAGCATAGCTATGGACTTGGAGAAGTACAAAATAATAGTCCCAGAACCACAGAGTATTTGAGCAATAAATAATGAACATATTTCCTGTTTCTAGAGATATCTTATGTAACATCCCTTGGTTAATTCATAGCATTTTAAGGGCAGTGGCAAAACAGCTTCCCTAGCATTTCTCCTGAATCTAAACAGAGAGAAATTTGCTGTTCTCTGCAACTTCCAAACTGCACTCGTGTACTAGACAGACATTTCCCTTTGATGTGAAATAATATGAAGGAGTTTGAGATGAGGAATGAAAATGGAACTAAAAAGTCATCATTTGGGTTCAATGGTTTCATTATAAAATCTTTTAAACTTCTAAACTTTTTGACAATGGTGATCAGTCTTGCTAATTTCAAAAGAAGATGTAGTATCTAAGTGCTGCAGTCAACATAGGGCCTGCTGAAAATGCTGAGTATGTGACTCTCATATCACTTCAGGTTTTGAGAAGCTTTTTCCAGCATATGGAGAAATCATACAGTCCAAGAGAATTGTGTTTGTGTGCCAAAGGCAGAATTCTAGAATGGCTGAATTTGATCCTGTATTTGTAGCTGATGTATGACACGATGATGGGTGATGGGCACTAATATCTTTTGTACCTTAAAGCGAACAGCATAGTTAATCTCCATATGTGATTTCCACAAGACATGTCAAAGCTCACGGTCCCAAGAGATCTGCTGCTATCATTCAACTAAAAATTTGCATTTTCAGAAATCCACAGTCCCTCTTTAGGAGCTGCAGTCTTCAGGAGTCACTCTGAGTGAAGCCATTAGCACCCTTCCAGTAATGCAACTCAAGTTACAAGCTTCAATGGTGTCACTGGCAAGATCAGGCCAGATGAGTCCCAGCTCTTTTGATCCAGTAACAGGAATACAATCCCCATAGTCCTACAGGAGGGAATCTCTTTCTTCAGTGACAGATCCTAAAGCAAACATGCAGGGCAATGGATGCTGTGAGTTGCTTGTAAGAATCTATATTGCCCCAGGGGGAGCATAGACATTTGGCAGGGCAAGTAAGAGTTTAAGCAGCAGGCAAGCACTGGTGCTTTTTGCATTTTGCTGGAAGACCCACAACTTCAGAGAGCTTCTCTCAGGATGAATTCATTTCCATCCGAGGAATTACACACCCAGGTTGCCTATCCTTTATACTTCTAAGGTAAAAAAAGCAGTGGGAAATAACAAATACTGTTCCTGTCTTCTACACATTATTTACCTTACTGAATGGTGATGTCCCCTTTATTTCAGAGGTGCCCCTATGTACTCTAAACCATCAGATCTTGATATTGTATTTAAATTGTAGGCAGTGATTATACTATTTCTGGAAAACAAGAGGGAAATATGGGATCATGGAGGTTACTGCTTACCAGAGAATTTAAAAATTATAATACTGTAATCTTCTAATTAGGCATTGTCAAGCTGAATTCACTTTTCATTTGTACAATTACATATCTTTAACCTGAACTGACATAATTTTTAACAGATGTTAAGTCTATGTTTTTAATAGCATTGCAAATTCCTTCATGTTGCTACCTATGCATTATGGAGACTAATGGGCCTGAAGCACACTTTTCATAAAAAAGATTAGATTTACATCTGCAAATCTTGTTCTCAACCTCTGAGCAACCAGATTTGCAGTTGTATCACATATCAGAGTACTCTACTTGTTTTCCCTTGTTTTTATAAAAATAAGGTAAAGTAGGGAAAAATAATTCTGAAATAGGGATTGCATTTTTTCATATATAATCACAGTGTGGCTTCACACCCTTAGAGCCATTCACCAAACCCTGATACTTCAACTAAGGGAATAGCTATTGGTGTATAATAGCTACTATAGTCTGTACAGAGAAGAGACTTAAATAAACTATTTCCTCTGCAAACTCTGGAGGTGCTCAAGTTGTTTTAAGAAGTAAGTATAAAAGCTGAAAGGCATTAGGTTAAGATAATTTTCCCTATTTTCATTCTGATAGTTGGCAAAGGAGGTTGAGGCGCCATGATAACTTTGGCTTAGGAAGAAAGCAAGAAAAGATTATTTTAGCCTAAAATTTTAAATACTTTTAAAGCATACAATAATTGAAAATAAGGCTTTATATTCTGGGTTTGAGTTTTAGGCTGTCTTGACCATGAATTCTCTTAGTTTATATTAGCACAAGATGTAAATGATGAACTTTCAGTGCTTGTATTCAAGTGTCCATTCTATGCGCTCATCAAACCAAAATTGATTAATTTCTACCAGAAATTCTGAATTTGGAGTAATGGCATCCCAGGGCTGCAGGAATCTTTTGCAGTGTGTCTCAATAGAGGAAATAATAGAACTTACTTTTTTTCTCAGAGTCTTTGTGAAAGGCTAACATATAAAAAATAGCACAGTATACTTTCATATAATGATTAAAGAGGAGGGTAGTAGAGAGAAGATATTCAAGTTCCAGGTAACTAAAGTTGCTAAAAACTCTGATTTAGCTCTTACTTACCATGATTAAGCCAGAACAAGACTTTTGCCTACTGAGCATTACAACAGACTGCCAGTCTTTGCTCTATACTATGCAAAAAAAAAAAAAAAAAAAAAAAAAAAAAAAAAAAAAAAAAAAAAAAAAAAAAAAGACGGAGATATAACAGAGGAANCATCATCTACATGGACTCATGCAAAGGGTTTGACACTGTCCTGCATGACATCCTTGTCCCCAAACTGGAGAGACACAGGTGGACCACTCGGTGGAAAAAGAGCTGGCTGGATGGCTGCAAGCAGAGTTGTGGTCAATGCCTCATTGTCCACGTGGAGCCCAGGGATGAGTGGTGTCCTTCAGGGCTCAGTACTGGGGCTGGTACCATTCAATTTCTTTGTTGGTGACAGGGACAGTGGGATTCAATGCACCCCC
>VXAX01007965.1:3967075-4030628 GCA_013399835.1 Leptocoma aspasia
AAAAAAGCGACGATGTTTTTTATAAAAAAAAAAAAAAAAAAAAAAAAAAAAAAAAAAAAAAAAAAAAAAAAAAAGGGAAAGATGGACCGGATGATTGTCCTGGAAACTGTGTTGACTCACATGGAGAACAAAGAGGTAATCGGTGAAGGGAAAATCATGCCTGACAGAATGGCAACCTTCTATGACAAGGCTACAGCAGTGGTGGATAGAGCAGAGCAGCTGACATCATCTACATGGACTCATGCAAAGGGTTTGACACTGTCCTGCATGACATCCTTGTCCCCAAACTGGAGAGACACAGGTGGACCACTCGGTGGAAAAAGAGCTGGCTGGATGGCTGCAAGCAGAGTTGTGGTCAATGCCTCATTGTCCACGTGGAGCCCAGGGATGAGTGGTGTCCTTCAGGGCTCAGTACTGGGGCTGATACCATTCAATTTCTTTGTTGGTGACAGGGACAGTGGGATTCAATGCACCCCCAGCAAGTTTGCTGATGACACCAAGCTTGTGTGCGTGACAAGGCCAAGCTCACACCAGTGTGGTGTGGTCAGCATGCTGGAGGGAAGGCATGTGCCATCCAGGGGTTCAGAGGGGCCTTGACAAGCTTGAGAAGTGGATCTGAGTGAAATCCAGCAAGGCCAAGCACCAGGTTCTGCACCTGGATTGTGACAGTGCCAGACACACCTACAGGCTGGCTGGAGAGGTGGCTGACAGCAGCCCTGCAGAGAAGGACTAGGGTGTGCTGGTTGATGAAAACCTCAGCGTGAGCCAGTGGAACCCTGGGCTGCATTAAAAGCAGTGTGGCCAGCATGGTGAGGGAGGGGATTCTGCCCCTTCACTCTGCTCTTCTGAGACCCCACCTGGAGTGCTGCCTCCAGCTCTGGTGTCCCCAACATAAGAACACAGAATGGATGGAACAAATCCAGAGCACCATGAAGTTCATAGGAAGACTGGAGCACCTTCCCTACAAGGGCCGGCTGAGTAAGCTGGGGCTGTTCAGCCTGGAGAAGAGAAGGTTGCTTTGAGGCCTCATAAAAATCACAAGAAAATAATAAAGTATTATTATTAGTATTATAGACTGATTTTTCTCTGAACCAAAGTGAATCTTGAAGACACAGTTATTACTGTGTCATAATAATAAGCCATTAAAAAAGTCAAATCAGGGTGGCCTCTTGAAGCATTAAAAGGANCTGGATTGTGACAGTGCCAGACACACCTACAGGCTGGCTGGAGAGGTGGCTGACAGCAGCCCTGCAGAGAAGGACTAGGGTGTGCTGGTTGATGAAAACCTCAGCGTGAGCCAGTGGAACCCTGGGCTGCATTAAAAGCAGTGTGGCCAGCATGGTGAGGGAGGGGATTCTGCCCCTTCACTCTGCTCTTCTGAGACCCCACCTGGAGTGCTGCCTCCAGCTCTGGTGTCCCCAACATAAGAACACAGAATGGATGGAACAAATCCAGAGCACCATGAAGTTCATAGGAAGACTGGAGCACCTTCCCTACAAGGGCCGGCTGAGTAAGCTGGGGCTGTTCAGCCTGGAGAAGAGAAGGTTGCTTTGAGGCCTCATAAAAATCACAAGAAAATAATAAAGTATTATTATTAGTATTATAGACTGATTTTTCTCTGAACCAAAGTGAATCTTGAAGACACAGTTATTACTGTGTCATAATAATAAGCCATTAAAAAAGTCAAATCAGGGTGGCCTCTTGAAGCATTAAAAGGAAAATGTTTATCTTTGTTTAAATGTTTATCTCTCTTCCACATGGAAGAGAGAAAGCACAGAGACTCGAGGACTTTTGAAAGCAGTAAATGAAACTGATGGCATATTTTCATTTTAGGAGTAAGTAGTTAAGGTTTTGTTGGGTAGTTTTTCTGAAAATGATCTAGTTGCTCTAAGTGAGACTGCATGGTATCCTCTTCCTCAGGAGAACTCCTAAGCTAAGTGTCTGAGTCATACTGATGGGAAGAAAAAAGGAATTCCTGAAGCACAACAAGAGGGAAGTTAATTAGTAATGCAGAGCCATTGTAATGACAATAAGAGAAATAATTTTAGCACTGGCAGGAGAACCTTTTGCTGAAGCCTTGCAGATATGATTTTCTCTGGTGAAGCCTGGCAGGATGGAGGCCATGAGAGATGTCTGGCTCTCAGCTCTGCAGGCCTTGAATCCTGCAGTGTGGACACCTTGCATGCTGATCTGCCTTAGTACACAGTAGAGCTTGTCAAATATTGAATACACTCAGAGAAAAGCCACTTGCCCTCCACTCTAAGCAGAAGGGTGGCTGTGGACATAAACTCTTGGCTCCTTTGCACAGACAGGGATGCAGTCTCTACTACTGCACAACTTCTGAAGTGTTTTCCA
The DNA here is from genome assembly GCA_013399835.1 of Leptocoma aspasia. NCBI lineage: Eukaryota > Metazoa > Chordata > Aves > Passeriformes > Nectariniidae > Leptocoma > Leptocoma aspasia. The sequence goes on from VXAX01007965.1 coordinate 3,969,431, forward strand.
CAATCTCCTGCCTACTGAAACATGAGGTTACGGTCGAGGTGAGTCTGATTTATCATTGAATAATTTGTAGGAAAGAAAAATTAATTTCTGCTATTATAAATAGCCATGGAGTGTCAAACCTCCATGGATTACTACACAGGCATTACACTTCGTCACTAACTACAGCAACAAAGCATTTATCAATTACTTTAGATTTCCACCAAAAAAGCTCAGATACAGTAGTTACTATGATTAAAACAACTACCTTGATTTTTACTCTTCTGTTGTGCTGAATTACTTATATAAGGATTGTCATATTTGCCCCACAATCTTGCTAGATTTTCAGATTTAGTATCATCTATGTTTTTGTCTCAAGACAGAAAAAACTTAACTCTAAGGCTAATTGTGAAAGAAATTTTCCAAAAAACAAATGGGTTATGGCAACTTTGCCATCCTGAACTTGTGATTAAGTCAGCTGTCAGAATGAGATGCACTTGCTTCCATGGAAATAATCTTTTTACAGCTGTTGATTCTGAAGCTGAATGAGGATTACCAAGAGAAAGTGTGGTGTCCACTGAGGTGGGCTCATTCCTCAGCTGACATTCTTGCTTGAGAAAAAGAGCAGTTGAAGGGAAATAAATGACCAATTATAGGGAAAGCTAAGGTTAAGGAAAGACAAAGAATCTCAAGATAGGAACATGGACTTAAATACAGTTTAGTAAGAGAAAGAGGAGTAACAGTATTGTAAGAGAAAGAAGAGTAACAGTATTGCTAAAATTGAATGCCATTCCCTAAGATATAGGGGCTTTAAATTTTTGTTAGTGGGAATAATTTAATGCATCTCTTCTGTTTCTGTGACAGAATGAACAGTGGGATGCCTGATTCTTATTGCTGTTAATTGGTATAGCTCCATGGAGAGAAGCATAATTTTGACTATATCTGTTGGGCCATGAGAGAGAAAAATCCCCTTTTCCCCACTCCACAGAATCAGTCAACTCCTCCCTGAGGCGATCTCCTTCCTCAGCAGTACAGTTCCTCTGCTCATGCTTTTTATCTTGCATTTGCTAACTTTGCTTGAGATGGGTGCAAAGGAGATTATGATGGGTAACTGACAGGCAAAACATCAGAAGCAAGCTTTGCAAAATACACATTTTTAAAGTCAGTGTGGTGGGTTTACTTTTAAATACCTCTTAAATATTTTATATAGATACCTGGAAGGAGCACTTTTTCATTACTGTTTTATAATTATAATATGATATTAAAGACTGTCTTCCTTTCTCAGGTAAAATTCTGAGTTGCAAATGATCTGTTAGAATGAAATATGTGACATTTGGCTTTTATCATGCAATAATATAGGCAACAAAATACAAAAAGCCTATAATGAAATGTTACACAAAAAGGACACAGACTTTAAGGTGACAAAACCAGGAAATATATAATAAGCCATGTTTCATGCTGCTGCAGCTGTTTCACCTCCTACCAATTTTCACAGTCTATAAAATCTTGGAAAACACCAGATGTTTAAGGGAAGTTGTCCCACTCCCCCCTAGCTTTGAAAGTAGAGGCAAGATTTATTAGTGCCATATATACGTGATTTCAGTCCTGACTTCTATATTTATAAACTAGGTGAAACATGCAACACATCCTGTTGTCAAACAGGTCATTTACTTTCCTCTGCTCCTCCTCACGTGCAGATCTTGCCTGTTGCTGGACCATTGCTGTAACTACAGAACAATATCAGGACATGCAGTCCAAACCACAGGATTTACTTAATTAGTGACAAACATATCGGAGAGTTTTCTCCTCGTACCAACTTCTATCAAAACAACCTTGCAATGCACAGATTATGAACTAAGGAAAACTATCCTGTGTATGAATATGCACTAACATTTGGGATTCCTGCCTAGGCAGAGACTGTTAATGCACAAAATTATCTTTTTTTTTTTCACTAGTGCATGGTTCCTAGTATTGGAACAGGGATAAAAACTGCTCATGTGTAATTTCCAATCTTTCATAGCTCAGCGGTGCTGTAAAATGCTGCTGTTCGTTTTAATTCAGTGAGTAGAAGTTTTGTTGTGTTTACCACTAAGGGAATTGCATGTGTTATTAGAAAGCTTCTGACAGCTGTCAGAGACAGAGACAACTTGCCTCAATTCAGTCTTTCATAAAGGAAGGACCCTCATCTTCAGCAAAGCTGTCAGAGACCTGAAAAATGGGATAAAACAGAATACCTTTTCCAAACACATGGAAATCTTTGTATCTCCTCTATTTTATTTCCCATAAATTTACAGAGGGAAAGTTGTATAGTTAGAAGAAAGAGGAAACATGATTTGAAGTATTTGTACTGTACACTGCCTTGTCATCACTGACTTGCAGGGATAATTGCATAGTAGCCTGCCTGACATGGTATTTAAAAAATTAGCAATATGTTTTAACATAACATACAAGCTGTCATGCAGACTTTATTTTCTGAGAGCAAGAAAAATCAAAACCAGAGAGACATTGATGAAGACAAGGGCTTTGTAGCAAAGACTGAAAGTCTGAATCTGTAAGCATTTCCACACTTTCCAACACATCTCACCATGCCCAGGACTCTCACTAAATTTAAAGCACCAGAAAAGGAAATCTTCTCATAACACCTCAAACCTTAACTTCCAGCTTTTGATTTAAACAGGTGCTTGCCTTAATAAAAACTCTCTTGTTTATTTTAGTTCAAATGTTTGGGTTTTTTTTTCTTGAAAGCCTACATTATTTTTTTAAAATCAGAATTAGTCACATTTCAGCACTAGCTTATCATTCAATGACAAGGAAAGTAGCTTATGCAATGTCCTTAACAGGTTGGAATTGTTTTCCCATGAGCTCCTACTGAGCTTTCTGATGATGATCAGATTCTCCTTTTTACTCCAGTAATCCCATGGATATCCCTCCATACAGCACTGTTTCTCATGTCAACTCCTTTAACAAGTACAAGAGACTGGGAAGGCAAATGTATCTGCATCACTTGTTTAATTTTGTTGTTTGCATGCTATTTTTATAGCACACTCAATGCTCGTTTTCACTTTTCATACTCTGATTCATTTTTCATCCTGTTTTCTTCTCCCTATCCATCTTGCACTGCTGAGTAAAGCAAAAATCCATGAATGAGTCAGAGTCAAATTTTCAAAGTCACATTGGTCAGTGGGGTTTGAAATTAAGCAGAATGAGATTGCTTATGTTTTATCTTTCCAAAAATAGAAAATAAATTTCCTTTCTTCAGCTGCAATAAAGAAAGTGTTATCCCATTTTTTCCAGCTGCATTTATTTTTCCAAAATCCAGACTAGACTATGACACTCATTAGTGCTAAGGCTAACTAGCTATTCCATTCCTTCCATATTATCATCAGACTTGTCTAATTGTCATCCTATCCTATCACCAAAAGCAACTTAAAAGTAATATTTCATGTTATATGTTACTCTTCTAGGAGGGTTTTTTTTTTGGTTGTGGGTTTTGGGCTTTTTTTTAATTGATTGGTTTCTTTGTTTTGCTTTTTTTTTTGCTACAGGATAGCTAAATGGCTCTTTAAGGAACAATTGTTTCTTTTTTATTCTTAAGTTTATTTGAGTGAAGAATTATGTGAATAAATTGTGGGAGCGGTTTTTATTAAATATATATTCTATGCTCCATTCTAACATTGGGTTGCATGTTTAGTACTTTCTATTCAGTACACTGGAAGGGAGACATTAGCATATTTTAAGCAAGAATGAGAAATTAATAATTTCTCATATATGTAACTTTTAAAGCTTTTGACTATGTACTACCAGAATTAAGAACAGCAGCTGTTGTGATTTATGTTGCCTGGATGTTATACAATGTTATTATCTTCTCAGCTTGCAAGAGCCTAGTTTTCAGTTGTAATACACACTATTTCTGCCATGTTAAGCTTGTTATCAAATCCTCAACCAAATCTTTCTCAACATTTCACATAGCATGTAATAATTCAGCTCAGGAGCCCTAACACCCCACCATTCCTTTGGAAATATGAAATGTGAAACGTGACTGGCTTAGGGCAGGGCGGGCAGTCATTCCTTACTGCAAGCCATGAAGTTCAATTAGAAAGAGAGCTGCATCTGCAGTTGCTTCATTCAGAATATTGACCGACAGTGTCTTCTAACCTCACAGAGCCCTGCAGAGATTTGATGTTACCAGAGTTTCCTTCCACTAATATTTAAACTCTTCTTACCTATGAACAGATTCCACTCAGTATCCAAATCAGCCTGATTTGCTAGGCAGCCCTTCATTACATTGAGGCAATAGTTGTTGCAAGGTTTCACAGTGGGAAGTCCTCTGCAGTAAGGGCAGTACAACATCTTCATTAACGCCCGGATGCACCCTGGGGTGGGACTGACCTGCAGAGTTTAAGGCAGGGAAAGAAAAAGAAAAAGGAGGAAATCAATCTCCTGTTCTGTGAATTTCGGGATGGCTGAGATTATGCCTCTCAAGCAGAAAGTGCAGAAGGGGCAATTTGTGAAAAGAGCTCAGTCCTTAATAACACCCTCCTATAAAACTAATCAATTCCTGCCAATTATCTTCATTTAGCACAGCAGCGACTTTCAGGAATGCAAAAATCAACACTCCCCTACTGATAGCAGTGCTTGCCTCCCCAGCCCTCCCACACAAAATCTCCTGGAAAAGCGAAGGAAAAACATCCAGGGAATTAGCTGGGTAGTAACTGACTGATCCTAGCATGGAGGATCCTGAGGAGACTTCTCACTCTTTCTGTGTAAGCTAGACCTGTCAGTCACACCGGCACTGGATTCAAATCTCCTCTTTATCAAAGCACAGTAAATCCAGGATAATCTTGATGGTTTTTATAAATTTATTCAGAACTACATGATGACAAAGTGATATCATTCTCTTTTCAGACAAAAATGCCCTTCTTTCTTCTCAGACAAATTCATAAAGACATCAGACAGGGTTTGTTTGGGGTTTTCATTTTTTTGGTATGCTTTCAACATCTCAAGTGACAAAAAGCATTATAGACAATCTAATGCATTTCAATTTTCACATAAGCATGGCACGTGTCTGCACATGTGAACTTCTCTTCTGTATTTTCTAATCTCAGACTTTAAAAGTCATACGTACTAACAAAACATACATTTCCATGCCAGAGTTTCTAACTTGGATTAAAAGCACACACTAGGTACTACTCACATTAGCATCTTTTCATGGCGCAGTGGAACACAATTATCTCATGCTGGAGTAACAATCTAGAGCATTGACAAAGAGCTGCAGGTTCCTCAGTGATTTCAAAACTCTTGGACAGGAGATTGCAAAGCAATAGCTCTCCTTTCACTCAACTTGTTGGTTTATGAATAAATGCAACACTACTGATATGAATTTGAAGGGATTAAACTGTTCTTCCATAATCATGGTAACTTGTGCTGAAAGCATGAATCTAACTTTGCACTATAGTGGTACAGGCTGAACTGATTGATGTCATTTGTATTATCAGGATTGTACTAAAACTGTTTCTTTCCTTTTTCTCTGGAATTTGTTTCTCCCTTTTTGATGTTAAATCATTGATTTTTAGGGAACTATACAGAACATAGTCTTTACACAGGACATTTTTAAATTAAAATGGTTCTGAGATATAGCACATGCTTCTGAATATGCTCAGAAGAGATTTTTGCTTTAGTTTCCAAGGGACTAACTTCTGTACTTTACTAGCAGAACACGGATGGTATGTGTGAAGGTATATTTATCCATCCTTTTCCAATAGCTTTTGAACCATCAGCCAGTTTCAATCAAATTTAACTGAGCACTTCAGGTCTCAGAACATTAAGATCCTACATGTTTTTTCTTTTAAATAGACAGCTGAGAGAAAAAGAGGAGAGAGGCTCTATTATTGCCTTTACTGAGGAAAAGGGTGAAACATGAGGTCAGTTCCTTATAGATATCAAAGAATCCACATTGAAAACCACAAGGGAAATTTCCACCTTGTTGAACAGCAGAAAATCCAAATTCAAAAAAAGGTGGACTTTATTATTTTCACTGCTCAGAACTATGTTTTAGAGTCACTTCTCCAACCGCTGTTTGATAACCTCCAAACCTAGAACAGGTCAATTTTTACAAAAAGCCTAGCATCAAAGAAGGAAGTAAGCAAAATACATATATTTATGGTCAACAACAGTATCTTCAAATTTACATTGAAATTGCTGCTTAAAACCAGAGATATTTCCATCTGTGAGTACTGAGAGTTTTATCAGTTAGGTTCCTTTCATGCTTAAAGTCATGTTTCTTCCCAGTTCCAGTAGTCTTGTCAATGCCAAGTTATCAGCACCTAGTTGATCCTTAAATTCAGCTGGGATCCACATGTTTTCCCATCCACACCTTCCCAAATCCACTTTGATACTTGTGCTGACATATAAGACCTTCATCTTACACAAAAAACTTCCCGTCAATCTAATTCTTGAAAAATATATCTAAAAGAGAGAAGACAATCCTTGTCTTTATATTGTATATGACCTTTCTTATATTGTCTTTATGTAGAGCAAATACCATCAATATTTATGTGAGCCTTACTTTATAACAAGAGCAATCTGAGAGGAAACTAGCTATTGTGAAGCAAAAATTGTGCTTTACTCTGCCAGAGATCCAGATCATGTCCCAGATCTGCTAGGACAGGACTCTAAAGGCCAGTTAGAGTATCTATTTACACAGGCCCTGTGACTTTTGAATTCTTGTCACATTACACAACTAATTTAACAGAGTACTTCGGGTCAGACTCCACTGTGAAGTAGTCAGGATAACTTCCAACCACTCAAAAAGAATGAGCAGACCCAGGTGTCTCATATCTTGTCTGAGTGTCTTAATACCTCTCTTACAAAATGGTGGCATCATTAACAGCATTTTACAAGAAAGAAAGGTGCTCTGCTTATGTTAGGAGTGAAGTAATGTGTTTTTAAAGAGAAGAAGCCAAGAGGTGGGTCCAAGCAAGGAGCAGTTGGAGAAGGTTTCTACAAAAGCCTCTGTCATATTATTTGTATCTGCATCTGACTTATCTACGTCATCTTCTGACAAAGAGTAACACAAGCAGATCCTTGCTGATCAAGCTGAATGTTGCAGAACTTGGTTTCAGAATATGCTACACTGGTGACATAAAATACAAGCATAGATGAATTGTTGTGTCTGCTGGCTTGCCTTCACTTTGCTTACTGCTCACACCTTCTGCTCCAAGCTGGCCACATCCCATACTACCACATCATATTGGCACTACACCTCCTCTGGGTTCCACTTAGCGCCTGAGTGATTAAAATACACAATTATTATTTTGTGTGGTTATTTTTCAGCTCAAAATGTTTAGAATAATAGGAGTCAGTAGTGCAGGCAATGGGAATAAAAAGAAGCTATATATAATGTTGTGTGCTTTGAAGTGAGACTGGAGGTTTCCTAGGGCTTAGACTATACTCTGCTCAGCATTGAAAGAAGGGAGGGGGCCAGAACAAGACAGACAGCTTCATGCAGGTTTCTGGAGGCAGTGTCTATCCTGCTAAAAGTTTATTGCATGAAGAGACAGGTGGAGAGGTCCAAAGCACATCTGTGAAGAGACCTAACAATTAAGCTGTGACCCGAGCAAGGGATGAGTCCCATTCTCAATCCTGCTCCATATTCACTTGCCACTTAGCAGTACTGATGTCCCTTTAGGTATCCAAATTGTGGCTCAGGGAAATATTACCAATAACACAGCTACTTTAGAAGTCTGAAGGCTAAAAGTTAAATGCCGTATTACAGCAGTTAAGTGCTTTTCTGAACCTAGTCTTCAGTGAGCAGCCAGATTTCAGTTCTCAGCTTCAGCTTTGTACCTTTGTTTTCAAAGAATAGAGTTGGATCTTTTTCTTCCCTCAACAACAGCTGACTTATCTCTCACGCAAAAAATAGTCAAATTTTGGTCTAAGATACTGAAATCTTGGTAAGAACCAAAATATAAAAAGAATCCAGCTTAGAGTGTGAGTATTTCAGAAAGCTATGAACTCCTGAAATCTGGAGATTATCACAGAAAGTTGATTTTCAGCCACCTTCTTGCTGCTGGAAAATGCTATGAAATGCATTTTGAAAGCCCATTTCCATCTTAAAAAAAAATAATATTCAGAGTCTCTCACACCTAAGTACTTTTCTGCAGACCAGCCAAAAAGCAGATGCTAATTTCATCCAGAGGTATTCAAAACCTCAAAACCTGCACTTCTCGAGCAGAGCTGTTTCTCAGCTCAGGAGCTTCAATGTTTTTTTCTGTAAGTAACATTTTGGATGGGTACAGCTTGATTTTTTTTTTTTTTTGGTCTTTTCAAACATATTGCAATTGGCTCTACAATAATCGCAGCAGAGAAATTTGAATAGACTTCAAAGTTTAGAAATAACTGGTTCATACGTAAATCATATAAATCAGTCAGATCACACTGAATGACACAACTGGGGAAACTGCTATAGAGGAGTCATTAATTATAGCATGCCTTATCCGTGACTGACTAGGACAGCTCCATTTTAGTGTAAGTGTATGTGGAATACAGCACATCAGAAAAGTGCCTTTCTGAGCTTTGATTGAGCCTAGTAGCTTCAGGACATGTTACATTACTGCATTTTGTAATATTTTCTGACAGCTTCAGCTTTACCTAAATGCGTGTTTTTGCATACATGCAAAATCCCCCAAAAACAATATTCTTAAGGGCTTCATTACTGAACACTTGTTTTCCCCCTTCAGAAAGTCTAGGAGGAATATTATTTCATCTAGAAGACAGATTTTGCAATGGTGAACTTGCATATATAAATAATTGAGGAGAGAACTTTTTTGGGTTAAAGTCAGGAAATTTTATTCTCATGTAACACTGCATTTGCAGATTGCTTTGTTATGTATCTGGCCTGTTTTTATAATCAAAATCCTTGGATTTGTCAAGTATATGAACATAAATATTTTTTTTCTGATACAAAAAATCAGAGAAACTTATTAAACAACTGGTCACCTTTAGAAGGGTCAAATATGTTGAGACAAGGTTTCTCTTTTATTTATAGGAGATTTCTTACCGAAGTAGCTGGTATATGTCTGGTAATAAGGTAAGAGTGTTCTTCCAAAGTTATATTGAATGTACCTAAACTCACAGAGTAAGTCCATACACCACGCTTAGGTCCAAATCCTGCCATTTCTTGACATAAAATAAAATTTGTCAAATATGAGCAAAAGGAATCACTACAGAGACCACATCAGGGAGCACACATACTTCCTACCTGTCCTGCACAGACAAAGGAACTCCTCCCATTTGAAACCACGGAGTCACTCCTTAGCATGAAGACCTTGTGGGGGAAACTGCTGGGAGGAACCAACCAGTCTAGCCAATTGGCCAAGGAAATAGATACTCTTTAAAAATGCCTCTAGAACAGCCCATAGTTTGAAGGAGAAGAGGATTAGATTTTATTTTTCACAAGCTTTACAAGTGCATTAACAATCAAGCTGCTGGATTAAAACTGGAAATTTCTACTTCCTTCTCATTTGGTGTTCAAGATGAGGGTGAGGTATATTCCTGCAATCCCATGTAAATTGTCCATAAATGGAGAGAATTTTGAAAGGAATCACTGTCTTTAACACTTGAATATTGGCTAAAGCATCCAGCTTTCAACTCAGCAAGCTGATGTATGTCCAGCAAAGGAATGGTGCACTGTCTGAGAAACTGAGGAACTGGCATCCTCAAATTATTTTTGGATCTCTGTGCAGTCCATATACTTAATGATAGAAAAATGAATAAATTTCCCAAGCATTATTTTATTCATGGCCTAATTATCTCAAGAGTTTTTACAGGATTAGAGTTACAGAATCATAGAATATGTTGAGTTGGAAAGGATTCATCAGGATCATTGAGTCCAACTCCTGGCCCTGCACAGGGCATCCTGTCCAAACACTTCTTGAACTCTGTCAGGCTGGTGCTGTGACCACTTCCCTGGGGAGCCTGTTTCAGTGCCCAACAGCCCTCTGGGTGAAGAACCTTTTTATAATACCCAACCTAAACCTCTCCTGACACAACTCCAGGCCATTCCCTCAGTCCTGTCACTGACACCACAGAGAAGAGATCAGTGCCTGCTCTTCCTCTTCCTCTCTCGAGGAAATTGTGACTGCAATGGGGTCTCCAAGTGACCTCAGCCGCTCCTCATACGGCTTCCCCTCTAGCCCCTTCACTATCCTTGCATAATAAAATGCTTATAGATGTGACCAGGTCAGAGTTTTAGCCTGCATACATTAGAATGTCTTGACTAACTTCAAGAAGTCTCCCTACACTCTTTTACCAGAAAGTTAATATGTGGAGAACTCCATAGTACAATTCTAGGGATTCCTGTTTCAAAATCCTCCACAATTTAATTCTAGCATTTCTATCAAATATTCTATTTGAAATCAAAGAGGGCATAAGGATTAGTTGTTCATGCCTGTGATTTCAGAACAGAAGGAAGAAGAAAAACCTTTAATTAAGAATTGCATTCAATGTGCTAGTACTGAGGAAATTTCTCCTAAGCACAAACCCCATAATTTCTGATCACCCATCATGACAGTGATGTAACCAGGATCAGACTGAGGTGTATCCCAAAGCATACTTTATAAGGCACACAAGATTATTAGAAACCTTTGGATCATACATCCTAAGAGCTTTTTCTTTAATTTCATCTTTAATTAACTTCAGGACAATGACTAAACTTCAGCCCAATCAGTGAGTATTTTTTGCCATATATCTTTGACATTGTCTTCTCCACATGTTACAATTACTCCCTATTGATTTTTTTTTGTTTGTTTGTTTTTATTACTGGGAAAGGCAGGTAAAGCTTAGCTAGTAATGATGATTTTGTTCCTCTTGCTCTTTCTTTTCTTTAGAGAAGATCTGCTCGCTGTTGGATACAGGTAATTAAATTTTGGTTTTGTCCATATTTTGGCTGTTTTCATGAACACTGTGCTACTGCTGATTTAATTTAATAGTCAAGGTATCAAGAAAGTTCTTTTCAGCGGATTTCAGCTGAAATTATGTCTGTATGTATCCAATTAGAACTACATAGAAATATTAATAAGATTTTCAATGTTCTATTGAAGTACTTCTCATTGCTTCAGACTGGCTCATAGAAGCTAAGACCTCAGTTCACTGCTTTTATAGCACAATCTGATATAAAAATGGAAGTATTGCATCAGCCATACTTAGTTAGGAATTTATGTTGTAGAAGGTCAATTTGAGAATATTTTCTTATATCAAACAAAAGTCTAGTCTAATACTAACCTCCTAAAGACAAAAATAGTTATCTTTTTAACAGTTTCATCCCAGGTGACTGAAAGCTAGAAGAGCTGGTTTAAGTACTACCGCTTTGTACTAGTGCCTATGACTTTGTGCTTGAATTACATCAAACTGAAAATAAAAAAACTACAGCCCTTTAAGCAGCTGCAAGATTCCTACAATCCTGGGATAGTATATCTCATTAATAAGGTGAGACAAAACATGGTCATTTTAATTTTAATATATTCATAACCCAGAAAATATTTTTCTAGCACATGTATAATGTATAGTTCAAGATGTTAATTAAATAACTAGAAAAAAATTAGGGCAATATAGTTGAACCTTAGATAAGTTTTATAATGTAACAAAAAATTGACACATTTTCTATCTGATAGTGCTATCAGATTCTATCAGTTTCTATCTTAGTGCTGTGCAGCACTAAGAAAGAAGAGGAAATTTTAGCCATTGTTCTTGTCCAAATGAGATGTCCTTTTCTAGTATCCATGACTTTGAAATCATGAGAAACATGGTGACTACCTTTCTTTTCAAGGCCTATTACAATTTGAGGCATTTTTCTTACTTATTTTGTCATCTCAGTTGTGTTCCAGTATGTGCATAATTCTGGAAGGTGTAATAATATTGCCCTTCTTTTTAGCAGAAAAACATATACAAAATATTATAAATAAAGGAATTTAAGTATATAAACCCCTAAAAGTTAAGCATCAGAATTTTTAACACTGCCTATGGGCATCGCTCTTATCTATAATTTGCCTAAGTTATCACAATATGTAATTGTGAAAGTGGCCATATGAAAATAATGACTGGAAGTCTCTAAGAGATTACAGCAAGAGGTTGAACATCAAATAATAAATAACTGTTGGAGAGGTGAGTTGTGGAATTTCACAATTTTCCTACAGAAGTCAAGAGCAAAAAAAGGCAAGGATAAAATGTTCAGATTTTTACTTGGGTGAGACTATTTACAGAGGGAAAGAATAGCCTCTCCTGTTTTTAGGAAACTAGGAAAATTGCTTATCAGATGATCTGAATACAGAAAGTCTAAATTTAGAAAACCACTTGAAAAGCAGCAGTCACAAGATATTTTGTGTAAAGCTTATTTTTTAATCTCTTGATTCACTTCTGAGTGACACTTTAAAGAATTTTATTTTTTTTACAAAATAAAATGCTTGAACACTCAGATAGAAATATTAAAATGTTCTTAAATCCTGTTTTACCTGTCAGAAACATAATTAAATTCAAACAAACTGGGTGGAAGTAAAAATTTATTTGACTTACAAACACACAAGCTGAGAAAATACTCCAGGATACAATGATTTACATCCCAGGAGATATCACTGAGCTGAAAAATCTGCCCTGCAAATTTTGTGGGGGAATATTTATCTTTCTCATCTGTTTTTAGAGTAATCCCACATTAAACAGAATTTGAGGTACAGATTCCATCTGTTACTTTCCTAGAATTTTGAGGACAACGCTAAGGTGAAAAATCTCTGAAATAATTTCTTCTACCCACTCCCAGAGGATGAAAAGTTTTCCAGTACACAGAAACAAAGAAGGAATCTCTCAGCTCTTAGGCTTTCAAACCCCATCATTTCTTCTGGAACATAAACTTTAGGACACTCTCTTAATAAAAAGTAGCTACTCTGCTTTCTTCCCAGAGAAAAAAATCTAAACTGCCTCTCACTTAAAAGAGAGTGTGCTCATTTCTGTCAGACTCGTGCACCCTGTGAGGAAAAAAAAGACTTCTGTAGAGAAGTAGGTTAAGTATTGCCCAGATACAAATCATAAATAGAAAGGGAAGTCCTTGATAATCTGGAAATCAAACCCCCAGATAAGCAGAAGGAAAAACTGTGAGAGAAAGAGAACTGCCACAGCAGGAGATAATGATCAAATCGTGCACTTAGACGTTTTGTGCAGCAGTATCTGGATAAGAAAGTGATGTGAAGAATGGTCAAAGTCAGTCCTACTTGCAACACCCACGAAGTTTGAAATGCAGACTATATACCTGAGAGCATTCTTGCTGATTGCCTGTGATTCACCATGCAAACCAAAAAAGCACCTGAGAAGAAAAGCAGTTCTCTCGGAGACAGCAAAACTGCTCTGATCACTCACAAGTACTCACAAGTACTTCTCCTTCACTGTCTACTGATGTGTGAATTGTTTCACTGGCTTAAAAAGGGCATGAATCAGAGTAGTGGAAAGGGCTGTGGGATGTCTTATTTGTGCGGTGTCAGCAACAACACACTCATGAGAAAGAAATAAATGCATACATAATATTGGCAGTCTTGGTTGATGATAAGTTACGCAATAATTCGAGGTGACAAGTGACAACAGATTGACCCAGCTTGTTCCTGCTCCTTCCTGCTCTAAGAAACATGGAGTCAAGATGCAAAAGACACTTTAAAGTTTATAGTAAGGTGGTCACTAAATAGTAATGTGAACATTATTGGAATTAGTTGACAATGGCAATCTCCTAGAAACAGCAAGTAAGGATATGTAAATTCCTTCCAGCTGTTTTCCCGTGTAATTGGTGAATTGTCTGGGCTGCATATTTACAGTGACAAAAAGGTAGGAACTGGGTAGATTAGTACTAAAAGGAGGGTATTTTTACTAGAGAAAGAAATAAAATTGTAGGAGTAATGAAGCAGGAAAGTCCAAGTTTGATGGCTTTGCCTATTTGTTAAGCCTCATCATATTCCTATATTAAACATTTTTGAGGTAAATTTAAATGGTAACATTTCATTACTAGCCGTGGGCAATTGGGAAAAAAGGCTAAGGAACATCCATAGAAATCAAACAAGGTTTTTCAGGTTGCTCATTTCTTGGTCCTTCTCCTTGAAAATCAAAAGACCAAATAAACAGTGCTGAGTTTTGAAACAAAACATTCACTCTGATTATTCCCAATAAGCTGGTCACACCGTGTTAGAGACAGGTTAGGTACAAAATACAGTCATCAAGGCTCTGAGGAATGTGAAGCCTGCTTTAAAGAGGGACTGTTTTCTGAAGACCCTGCAGCCCAGTACAAAGCAAGATGTTAATTTTCTGGGACACAATAGAATATAATATTTTGCTTATTCTCATTTTTATTGTCATGATGTGAATTAAGCACAAGATGGACAACAACAGACAGGACAGTAAAACAAATTCTGTGTGAATCATATGCAAGTACAGAGATTGAAAGAAAACATATTTAACTATTTCCTTGAGTTCTCAAGGGAAGAAGGATGTCGGATATTTAAGGTATCCCAGCAAGGATCTAGTCAGATACGTTGCTGAGTTCCAATAATCAACCACAATGTCTTGGTAATATATTCAGTGTAGCACAGAAGCAGAGTGATACTTTAAAAATAGCTCACCATCTATTTATAGGATCCATAAATGCCCACTGCATTATGTGAGCCCGAGTCATGTGAGATCACCCTACAGCTCCATGTTAACATTTCCTCCTTTATGGTCTTTCAAGAACTCTTGTTAGGTTTTCAGAGAGCTACTTGTAAATATAAGTACCATATATAAAATATTTAACAGATGCTCAAGTGCACCTTGGGATGATGACTGTGGTCTGGAATGACCTGTTTATGGGATGTGTCCTCACATTTCTGCTGAGTGTTGCACTTGCAGTTTTTAGAACTGCATAGCTGAGAGTAAATCTTCATCTCATAATTTTATTTTCTTTTATTTCTCTTTTAATCCCTTCCGCATAGCTCCTTACCTATAGACACAAAACATAAGAACAGAGGGATCCTGCTTAGGGTCTGTGTGTCCTACTTCCAAGACACTACGAGAGAAACATAGGGAGGTGATTAAAACAAGAATAGCTAGGGGAATAAATGTTTCTATGAACAAGGAATCTTCTCAGCATTTTGTCTCTGGGTTGTAAACTAAAGAAAAACATGGTCCAAAATACTAGCACTGGATGACTACATGATATGAAGTCAAGTATATAATTTCCCAGAGAATGTTTTACATATTAAAACAAACGAGTCCTGTGTAAAAGATTCAACTTTCTTCCTTCTTCACACTCAGATCCACATAAACATAAGAAAACCTGAAATCGTGTATGAAAAAACTAAAATTAGACACACTGTCTTTTCCCCGATAGCAGAAGGGTGAACTGCAGCAGCAAATTACCTTTATGATACCTAGTATTATAATATTATACTTTAGGTACTGTAATTTTTGGGAAATAATTCCAATGGACAGTAAGGACATTGTAGCATGGGTTTGAAAGAAGCAAGTACCAAATACAAGACGATTTGACAAGTTTAAGCTGGTTATTTATTCGTGCCTGCAGGAAGCAGATCAAACTTAATCTACTAAAATATATCTGACAATCAGATTTACTTTTTCTTTTATTTAGAGATAGACTGTATGTGAAATTTGCTATTAAATCTTCATTTAACCTACCCTGAATTTTAGGTTGATGTACAAACCAGAAATAGTGCCTACAATCATATGGAAATGTTTTTAATATCTTGTTCCTCATAAATTCTCAGCAGGTAAGATGTTATTTAGATTACTTTTTCCTTTACCCAAAACTGAGCAAGAAAATTCATTTGTGTAGGGCTGACTAGTATCTAAGAGGCAGCAGATCTATAAATGAGAAAAGTAAAAGAAGATATTAAGGAGGTAAACAATATAGCCTAAAATTATTTTCTTTTGCTCAGAAATTTTGCCAGAGTAATTGAAACCCCAGCAATTTCAGTTAGCTCTATGAACTACTGTAATTGTATTGATTTACAGTTCTTACTTTTTCAAGTGAAGAAATCATTCTTTTATGTGTCATCTTTTAGATCTGTCAACAGCTCCTGAAAGTGCTGGTCCTATATCATCCTCAGTGGGCAGAAGTGCTCTGCAGTAGCCACTGAAGCCCCTGTCCCAGATGCACACTTCCCAGCTGCTGGCTAAGATCAAGTGCATCTCTTTTCTTATCACTTTATAATCTGATACATCCTCAGCTTAAAGATTTTATATTAAATGGATTTGGAAGGCATGGGAAGGAGTAATAATTTCCTCCATCCACCCAAAAGTGCAGTGCTTCCAGCTATTGTGGTCACATTGTGACTGCATGTCAGGATGTGATATCTGTGCATGAAACCCCGTCCTTTTTTAGGTGAACTCTGGATCTGTCATGCTTCCACAGATCCTCTGGTGATGCAATCAATGGCCACAATACCACCACTCGACTGAGGGCCTGATGCAGCCACTGCAGCTCTTGTCTCTGTGGAGAGCTCAGTCTGAAATCTCAGTCTGAGACACAGTGCATAAGGTTTGTAACTGGGACTGCCCTTGTCCCTGCTGGTGTCATTCTTCCCAACTGACCGTCACAGTCTTTCTAAAAACATAGGGCAATCTTGATTGTACTGTTGACTGCACTGGTCCTTAACACACCTGCAACTAGACCAAGGAAAAGATTTAAAAGAATTTTGTCTCCCTCCCTCACCACACCAAGTTCTCCTTTAAGAAAGTGAAAGAAGCTCTACAGCTTGTAAAATAAGATGTCAGTCCTTGCTGGATGAAAAAAACCCATTCATCTTGAACCTCAAAAGACCACACAGGTTGGACTGAATGACAATTTGACCCATGTCTCTAAGTGAAAAATGACTGAATTTATTGCTGGCTAAGTCAGAAAATCCAGTAAAAGGAAAATATATATAATTCTTTTTAATGGCTATCTGGCAGTAAATTTGTATTTAAGCTATTCCATTGCCATTTGTCTTTATTTGATTAAGCCACCTGATTTATTAAACATGCTGGAATACAATTTATGTCCAGCAATATAACCCACCTAGTGGTCTGGTTTCCAGAACCACAGGGATAAACACTCTCAAACCATAAAGGCACTCTCAGTGCCAGATATCCATTTATAATGCCTGCAGAATGATGTCTCATCCTTATCATCTCCGGTATGGATGAACTGTCAGCTACTCTACCACAACCTCTTTCCAAACCTTTTAAAAGTAAGGAAAGTCTGTTGTGTCAAAAACACAAAGGTATTTCACAAGATGGGAGAGATGTCCTCAGTGCAGCAATATTATTCACCTTGGGTGAAGAAGACAACAGGAATACCACTGTGAAATCAGCACTGCTTTAAAAAGACGGCTTTGGCAAATAACACTGGAAGAAAAATGTACAAATTAATGTTGCAGAAATACTCTCTTGTACCAGATGACTCTTGTGGGTTCTTACTATAATCAGCCTTTACAACCCAAATATCTTCTTCCCATATATCTTGTTCTACCTATAAGACTCCTGACTGGCAGTGTGAACACACTTAGAAAATGGTGAGAATCAGTGACATTGCTGCAGCTAAAGATGGAGCGAAAATACTGCTGGGGACCTATTATGATGAGAAAAAGTTAAAGAAATGAAAAAAAATGACAGAAGCAAACAGACTTATCCAAGACTGAAATCCTGAAGCACAGGAATCAGCCTCTCTTCCCACTCCTCTTTCTCACACTACAGTTATCAAGGGCACTGAAAGACAAGATGAACCAGAAAGAATTTCACTATAGCTGGATTTCTTCATTCAGAGGAAAAGAATTAACAAAATGCTTTACATATTATCACTCCAATTTAAATATATATATTCTCTCTGTAGTAGTTGAAAGTGTGAAAATTTTAACACTATTACTTATGGACATAGGTGCACAAGAGAGAAAAGAAATTTCTTCAATATTATGGGCTTTAACATAATGATCTTGCTATATTATCATTTAATGGCTAATCACATGCTACTGAATGAGCAAGCAAACCCCTTTTGCACTGCATTTTATTTGTTTATTTTTTGAATGCCTAAATACCAAGCGACAGCTAGAGATGGCTATTAAGGGAAGCTATTTCATTACTTACTCGTCTAATAAGTTGATTTTTCTCTCTCTTTTAGGAGAAGTTTTAAAATGAGAATAATGTTCCAAGGAGAAAAGTCCGCAAAATGAGCTAAGTAAGAGTTAGATATCTTACTTAGAGTACAGTACAGTCTTGCAGAAGTTGGGTTTGTTTCATTACATGTTTATCTTTTATGCTCTGTAAATGATATCGTTTTATTTTCTTTTATTTAAAAAGAAAAATATGCAGCATGCAAAACAAAAAAAGCAGTTGTGGAGATGAAGCTTTCGTAAATACAGTGGGATACAATGAAAATCAGATTAAACTCTGCAGATTGATTTTACTCATTGCTTTGATCAAAACTAAAAAAGTTAATTTTGCTCCCTTTATCTGATTAATTGGAATCACCAGCTGGTCAAGGGAGGATATTGCTCTGGCGTACTCTGAGTTGATGCAGCCTCTCCTCAAATCCTGTGTGCACTTTTAGGTACCACAATAAAAGAAAGATATAGAGCTATTAGAGGGTGTCCAAAGGAGGGCTACAAAGATGGTAAAGGGTCTAGAGGGGAAGCCACACCAGGAGTGGCTGAGGTCACTTGGTCTGTTCAGCCTGGAGGAGACTGAGGGCAGACCCCACTGCTGTTACAACTTCCTCATGAGGGGAAGAGAAAGGGCAGGCACTGATCTCTTCTCCAGTGGTGGTCAGTGACAGGGCTGAGGAAATGGCCTGGAGTTCTGTCAGGAGAGGTTTAGGTTGGATATTAGAAAAAGATTCTTCATCCGGAGGGTGTTTGGGCACTGGAACAGCTCCCCAGGGAAGTGGTCACAGCACCAGCCTGACAGAGTTCAAGAAGTGTTTGGAAAATGCTCTCATGCACATCTTGTCATTCCTGGGGTGGTCCCATGTGAGACCATGAGCTGGACGCGATGGTCCTTGTGGGTCACTTTCAACTCAATAGTCTATGATTCTAAATCTCTCACCAACCTTTTATGAAACTTTATTCCACTGAACTGAGATTTTTTTTTCCTCAATAAAATTACTATTTATTTAAGATTCTTGATCTGAGCAAGGCTGTGTTTTCACTGCATTATACAAGCACAGAAGTAGATACTTCCATGTTCTAAAAATGACAAACATAATCTTGCATTTAAAATGTGAATTCTGCCCATTTTTACATGCTACTTTTCAAACAGTAGCATTACAATGACAACCAGTCACAACTTCATGGCATCATAAGGTTGGAAACATAGTCTAAGAGTCCAAGTATTAACATAGAATCACTGCAATTCTCAATTGCTGGGTCTTCAAACCTGTGTAATTTGATAAGAATGTGGGGCTTGGTCCACAAGACAAATTAAACCTGAATTAATTACAAATTTTTATTACTCACAAATTTGCCAAACAGATTCAGAATCAAGAGGATCAAATATAAATGTTTGATACTGATAATTGATAATATAAAATAGGGAAACAACGCAATTTTGACTGTTCAGTGAATGTTGCTGATATTTTGTAGGTGCTTGAGCTTTCCCATATAGATTTCTATAGCAAAGCCCTTGCTGTTGTATCTTAAGTCCCAATAAAGTACTTACTAGCTTCTTCTAGGTCTCAGTTAAGTTCCTTCTTTTAGTATTAGTCTACTTCTAGAGATACTAAAAGGAAGTATTTTAAATCACTCAAGAAGAAAAGGCAAACCATTCAAACACTGGTTTTTAAAATCAAACCTAGAGAAATTGTTTCACAGTCTTCAGAGGCTCCTGTACCCAGAATTATTTGATATCACAGACTGTTCTGAATGGAAGAATAAAAACATTGGGAAGATGACAGAATGTGAAATACAATAAATGAAAATTTTGTGGAGTGCTTATATTCATTACCTACTTATTTATGGGCACAAAAGAAAAGTGAAGATGGAGCTGCAGACATCAAAATCAAGTGCAGTCTATTCTGGGAACCATTTATAGTGTAAGTAAAAGTATAATTAAATAAAGACTTCATTTCAGCAGGATCCCATGATAAGAATCAATAGTCAGGCCACTGATCTTGCATTAATTTGGCCTTACATTGTCACTAAATCTTGTCACAGACACACTTTCATGACACCCTGAATTAACCTCGACTATAACCTTCCCTTTAAAATAGAAGCTTTTTTTTACCTCCCCCTTTCCAAAAGCTTCAATGGCTGCTCCCTGGGATTAATGGTATTCAACAGAATTCACATATACAAGACACGATATTCAATTTTAAAAGGTGTAACAGTTTTAACAAGACTTGCCCAAAAGTATCTTCCATATAGAACCATTAAAGGAAACTCTTACATGTTTAACTTATCTGAGCCTTTGCTGGAAAACAATTTCCTTTATTTTAAGCCTTGCATATTCCTTGGAAGTAAATACTGCATTTTGATCTCAGTCATGAATCCAAAAAAGTGTTATAAAAAAAAAACAACAACGTACAGAGACACAAAGAAAATAAACGGAACATGAGTAACATGCTGCAATATTACTTTCAAACTTGTGGCCCTGCTGGTGGTGGTTTTTTTTTTTTTCATGTGTAAAGAACCTTCTGATCTTCTCCAAGTCAGTGATCAGTACCTGCAATACATTTTCCTTTTGCTGAGATTGTACTTGCTGCCTGAGACTTTCTGCTCCTCCAAATACAAAAGGCTTCCCACTCCTTACAACTCTTTACAGATTTACTGAAAAATGAAGCATTTCAGAAAATTTTGTGGATACTATTTTATGGCTTTAAAACCATATGAATGTGAACATAAAGCAGCTCCCTGTCCAAATGATACAATAGGATTTATGGAGAGACATAGTTTTCACTTCAGGGTTTGTTAGGAAATGTGCAGCTGCAATGAATCCTTACCATTCTTGAAATACAAAATGTGCTCTTTCAATCTTGTCTAAAGATTTTATATTATGTAATTTCTTCTCTGGTGATACTTCATTAAATTGTACAGAAAACTCATTGTCCGCCCTCTCTTGAAAAAGTCAATACAATAACTGGATCTTTTCATAAAAAGAATCAGTTTCAGATTCTTTGCTTTCCTGGAGGATTAAAAGCACTCTGGCGTTTGAAGCTCACTGTGACCTTGCTGCCTTCTTGGTCCGATATCCAAGGAAGGTCTTATTCTGCACATTACAGCTCACCTTTAGCCTGGTGCCAGAACTGTTCTCTCTAAGATACTGGATTGTTTTCTGTCTTTGACTAAGCAATGGCACAGCCAGCTGACTACCAGAAAGGTGCCTTAGTTTTCAGACTCAGCATTGTCCCTGAAGGTCAGCATTCAGACTGTGAAGGCGTTAGTGACAGAGCAGAGACAAAGGGAAACTGAAGACCTTTGTATTTAATTGCTCTTTAATGTTCCTGTATCTACGTGTTGTGACACACGGAAGTGAAAAACCGGTTGATGTAATTTTTCATTTCATAATAGCCATATCAAGAAACTCATGAGTTTTTTGCAATGGCTTGGTTTGGATGGGACCTTTGGATGGGATCATCTCTTTCCAAACTCCCTGCCATGGGCAGGGCACCTTCAACTACACCAGATTGTTTAAAGCCCCATCCAGGCTTGCCTTGAACACTTTCAGTGATGAAGCACCCAGAAGTTCTCTGGCAAGTTCTCTGTTCCAGTGACTCACCACCCTCACAGTAAAGTAGTTCTTCCTTAGGTATAACCTAAACCTACCTTTTTTCAGTTTAAAGCCAATTCCCTTGTGCTATCACAGGCCTTTGGAAAAAGGCCCTTTCCAGCTTTTCTGTGGGTCCCTTTTTGGTACTGGAAGGTTGCCCTAAGTTCTCTTGGAGCCTTCTCTATAGTGGGCAACCTCAACTCTCTCAGCCTGTTCTCATATGGGAGGTGCTCATCTACCTGGCCTTCCTCTGGACTTGCTTGGGCAGGTCCACATCATTCCTGTGTTAGGACCTGCAAAGCTGGACACAGTATTCCAGGTGGGATCTCACAGGAGCAGAGTAGAAGGAGAAAATTACCTCCATTAATCTGCTGATCTCTTGTCTGTGGTGAGAAGTGACAGGACCTGAGGAAATGGCATTAAACTCTGTTAGGGGAGGTTTAGGTTGGATATTAGGAAAAGGTTTTTCATTCGATTCTTTTGATGCAGCCCAGAATGTGTTCAGCTTTTTGGGCTGTGAATGCACATTGCTGGCTCATGTTGATCTCCTTGTCCACAAACACTCCATGTTCTTCTCAGGAGGGCTATTCTTGATCCATTCTCTGCCCAGCCTGTATCTGTGCTTGGGATTGCCCCAGCCCAGGTGCAGGAACTTGCCATATTGAACTTCATGAAGTTCACACAGGCCCACTTCTCAAGCTTGTCAAGGTCCTTCTGAATGGCATGCTTTCCTTGTTATATATTTTGCTTTCCTGGATTCAAGATCACTCAGATATGAGAGGAAGCAACAGCTCAACCAGAAGCTATACAAAATACACAACATTCTTCTTTTTTTAGAAAATCACTGCCAGACAAATCTGCACTTATTTCTGTCTTAATCTTCATTCATATGGATTAAAGCTTGGGTTTTTATGACCAAAGAAAAGGTTTATCCTTGTTACTTAACTGGACAATGGTTCTATAATATTCAGTTTTAGAGGTTCAATAAAAGCATAATGGTGAGTAGTAAAGCTTAATCTACTCTACAGTATTATCTAACATCCATATAAAAACACAAGAAAGCTTTAGGGAGAGTTTGAATTGACAAGTCAGCTTTACAATATGCTTTGTCCATTTCTCATTGCCAGACATCCAGAAAAGGACAGGTTTTCTCAGTATTTAGCTGACATTCCATTCTTGTAATAGACCAGACAGGGCAACTAAATAAAGCAAAACCAGATGACATTGACATAATGTTGATAAAACTGCATTTTCATCTTCACAGCAGTCAGGGTATCCAGTAGCATCACGAAGAACCAAGCAAGAAAAAAATGGATTTATTGCCACTAAAGAGGTACCACAAGAGTATTCCATTGAATCCTGTTTTCTTTTTAGTTTTGACATTATTGTATGGTAAAGATACAGACAGGGGGTATACTTGTGCACAGAACTGCGCTAAGGCTTAAAGAGAAATATTCCATGTTCCATAGAGAAAAACTATCTTTTTTTTTTTTTCTGTAAGCTAATGAGACAAAGCTAATATCTGCTTGTCCTTCATCCCATAATACACTTATTATAAAACCACTATTCAAATTACAGTCACATCTTATTAGACAACAGATGGTCTTATCTAAATTGGTTGGTTAATTCAGGTTCATGATTTTGTATTAATAAAGTCACAACAATGAATCAAACCCTCCTAGAACTCTTCATGAAGTCAGACGTGTGTGGCAGCCAGTGGCTGCTATTCAGCAAGAAGCAACAAACTTGCAGAAAGGCCACTTGTACCAAATGTGTTATGTCAGTTCCTTAGGAACTCTCATTATTGTGCCCTTTAAATGCATTTCTTCTACCACTGATAGATGCCAGTCTATTTCCCTGTTGTTATGTATACACTAACTCCATGAAAAGCAGAAAAAGATAATTATAATAGGAAAACCTGTGAAACTTCCATGATGTTTGACTTCTGTTTTATAGAGAAGATTTATGCTCACAATAAAGATTTCATGTCAAACAAGCTTTTCTAAATATAAATTAATTCTTCTGCTATAAACTTTCAGTTAACAAAATATTTTTAAAAAGAAGAACTACAGACACCTCACTACAATAACTTTCTGATTGTCATATGTGGAAGTTTAAAGTTTTTGCAACATGCTTTTATTTTTAATCTGAGCGTTTATGTGAAATTGAGCACAATGACTTATGCTTCATAAACTCTATTTTAAAATTCACATTCTTATCTCCACTATCCTTATTCTGCAGATACAAAACTGAGCCACTCACTGAAGACAATATAGTGTAAATCTGCCCTTTTTCAGGAAATATTAAGGAAGGGCCTAATTTCCAGTGTCTAATAAGCTCTCCTTCCTGCAATGCCTTTTTGCTTGTGGTCTGAAGGTCTGAAATAGTTCTACCAGCCTCTTCACAGGGCTTACACACCTCTGTGGTCCCTTATGAGAGCTAGAGCCCTCCCACAAGCTGACATGCAGTTTCCAATGCCTGGAAGCTATTTAAGGAAAGGTTTCCCTCTGAAGCAAATACAGTAGCTGTATAAGCAGGCTAACCCATCACAACAGCAGAGTTAAAAAAGCTGCAAGCCCATGACAGAAAACCTAAGGCAAACGCTGCCAGACACTGAAATGCCCCAAATGCACAGCTGGCTCACTGTGTATGCAGCAGCAGCCAGTGTCTGGTTTATGGCATGAATTTGATGGCTGTGCTCAAATAAGATCAGCAATAAGCCTGGACTTTTCACACCTGAAGCAAAAAAAAAAAAAGAAAAAAAAAGAAAAATGAGGCTAGTTCTTAATACAAGTCAATATTTTATCTGTGCTTAGGGAGATCCCAGACAGCGAACCAGTTGTGCTCGGAACAATCTGTCCTGACTGAGGTCTCATTGTGGAATTGTCAGCAGTTTGCTCTGGTGTCAATAGACTACTGCTTCGAAGGAGCCCTTTCCCTAGGATTAACGTGACCTGTTGCTGAAAGCTTGAGGTTGAACATACATATAAGTTAATAGCAAGAGTGGTGGTGCAACAGTCTTCATTGGGTCTGGAATATAAAAAAAAAGAAGTGATTGAAATCACACCTTCAACATCCAGTAATATTTCCTGATTCAGAGATAAGCAACCTGGAAGCAAATGCAAAAATAATTGAGAAATGCTAAGAGAAGAATTAGAAAAACACCTATCAGTTGATCCACCCAGAACGTCTGAGGACTACAAGTATTAGAATCCCAAGTGACAATATCTTGCAAGCCATTAAACATAACAGCTATGCTATACACACATACCAAAAATTGCATCTCATAAGCATCCTGTGCAGAACAGACACAGCTGTAATGAAAGGGCATGCAGGTTTTGAAAGAGAACTGCAACCCTGCTGGTAACACTTGCATGCTACAGGTGTAACAGGAAGTCCTCACACTCACAGAAGATGTAAACCACCAGAAGCAGCAAAGAGTTTCTAAGAATGAAATCCTGACCCATTTGAATTTGAGAGAAGGACATCACCTGGCCTCAAGGGCCAGACCGCCAAGTCCATTTGGAAATTCACCTAAGCTGTTAAAAAAGAGCTCTGCAGTTAAATAATTGAAGCAGAAGTCCCTTCTGATTCAAATGGGAATAGATCCCGAGTACTGAAAAAAGCAGTACTGTTATTTCTTAAAATCATGAAGATGCATAATTCTAACCACCTACACCACCCCCACCACTCCTTTTTTTTTTTCTTTTTTTTTTTTTTTGGTACAGATTACTGGCTTTCATTGACATAATGATTTATTTGCATTAGATTTCGGAAGCAAAGATGTCAAGCGCATGAAAGAAAAAGGAATTTTGAGCCCACATGGTACAATTTTTCATTTACATTAGACAATGCATATGACACCTAATAAAGAAGATAAAAAGGCACATCTCTTTGTTGAAGTGAAATACACTTACATTTCAAAGAGGAGAAAAAGGATTTGCAAATTTTGCACTTTGTCTGGAGGGTGCTGCTGTATATATTTAGTTCATCTCATTTAACAGGCCCAATTTTTTTTAGTTGCCTGGCATGATAACAGTTCCCCTCTAGTGTTATTTAATTTAAATTTGATTTTCTTTACACTTGATGCCAAGTTTTGTGCTTTTTTGATTATCATCTGTAAATGATGAGGACAAGGTGGGTGTTAAGAGGAACAGATGATAAATTACAAGCTATCCATAAAAGTGCAACTCCTAATTTATGTGAAAATTGAGATAGGTATGGAGACCAAGGTTTAAAAAACAACCAACAAAATAACTAAGAACTTGGAACAAAGTTGTGTCTTTTACTAATTTCAAACCAACCAGGCATCTAACAAATCCTACTACCTAGCATGGAATGGACTGCTTTCTCTTTCTGAAATCTAGGTAATTAAACTTAGGAATCCATATTTGTGGTTAAGACCATCAGTCTCGTATAATAAAACAGGAGACACACAAACAACCCCAACATTTTCTAGCATGGAATTTTTGTCCATTGGAAAAGACATGGACTGGTTTACTGAATTCAAAATAGGACTATCATTTAAAAGTGTGAGGAAATCAAGACAAAAAATGACACATAGAAACCCCCCTAGACAACTGAGAAAACACTTCATAGAAGTATCCCATAAAGTTAGACAAAGACAACTTTAGTCTAAATGATTCTCTGCTGTTTTATCCTGTAAGTGTACAGTGTCCAGCGCAGTAGGCAAATGCAGCCTTAGCACAATCAACAGCCTTGAAAGCTTTTACGCTTTTAGAGTGCAATGAGCTGTAATATAAAACAGGCTACTATAATGCACACAGGTAAAATCTTTTTGAGTGATACAATCATTTATGATGCCACAAATTTCATAAAAATCCCCGAAAAATGAGAGAAATAGAGCAGTAGAAGAAGTGATTGCATATATAAGGGGTAAGTGATCAATGACAGCAGTATGGTTACATCACAAGAAGGTAAAAAGTAGTTTTCAGAGAAGTGAAACTATTCCAGAGTTGCAGGAGTGAGTAGTATGGCTGCAGCGTGAGTTGGCTCTTTTTGCCTAGAACCTCTTCTCTTTTTGCCCAAATAAAAGAACCCCACCCCTCTCACCCCCCCAAGTCCCTGAAACGAAGGGGATCTCCTGTGAAAAGCCCTCCTCAGATTCTCCAGCAGAACCAAAACTTCTAAATGCTCTTTTTGACTACTCTTTCCTTGATGTTTTCACACATCTGTTACAAACATAAGAAGCTTTTGAGGTGAGGCATCAGGAGGTCAGTGGTCTTTATGTTTTAAGGTGGCAGTGGGCCCTTTAGGCACCAGGCCTTAATCTACAAACATTTTTAGAATTATTTTCAAACTGCTAAAACAAGTTTACGAAAACCGTTTTCCTGAGCACAACGAAATTAAACCCACGTGACAAAATTATTGCAAATAGCTTTCTTCATATTTTGAATCCATCCTTTGATGCCACAATATCTCCTACCAAGCTTCTCTTATCTGTGTTTACCTTGTATCTTTGCTTTTGTTATGATTTTCCTACCCTTTTTAGAATTTACTCTTTCCTGACAATACCTCATGCAAATAAGCCACTTAATCAACTTTCTTAACTTCAAATAATTCAATTTTTTAAACATATATTTCTCTTATATTAATGCAGTTTTGATAAACTGTAATTTAATTTTCTAATTCAATACTGGAAGTATCTGTGATAACTCAACATACATCATAACACGGTGTTATTATTAGGTTGAGGGCAAAAGCAGAATGGTTGATCCATAACCTCATTTTTTTCCCCCTGTATCTTTACAAGGCTATTCGCTGAAAAGCAATTATCTTCAAATAAATGCATGTAACTTCATACATGTCACATGATAATCAAAAACAATATTGAAATATAAAACGAAAATCCTCTGCCATAATTTCTTATTCTTGTCCTCTACCCTGAAGTTCTATGATTTTATTATCCTTCCTCTAAAAGTGAAGATTTTAGAGTAAAAGAAGAAGTAATTAAATGAAATTAGGAATATGATAATAATTAAAAAATAAGGTATCAATGTGAAAATAATATGGAATGAACTCTCTCTTTCCCTTTTTTATGAGTAACAAAAAACTGGTATGCCTTAGTTGATACCCTCCTTTACAAAAGAGGAATACCAGCTTGACAAAATTCTCAAAGCACTGACCATTTTAAAGACTAATCCAGTGATCAACTTCTTTTTTTTCTCATTCTTGTTTGATTTACAAGAAGCAAACAAAATCTTCCTACAAGCAGCCCTGACATCTTGGGCTTGGGTAAGAAAATAAATACTATCTCATTTTCAGTCTCCAGTGGGAAGGCAGACTAATAATGGTCATATTATGGTTCTGGTCCTGCAAAGCATTTTCTCCATGCAGATGCCACTGCAGGATCCTGGCTTGTGCTCACACCATCTGATGGCTGTTTGGTGGCCAGTGTGAGACAAGCAGACAAGTTAGTGAGTTCTGTTCCTCACACCACCACCACATTTTGCATTAAGTGGCGTTCTGGCTGGTAAACTAACCTGAAAAGTCCTATAATGGATGCTGAATCTGTCTGTTACCCATGCCAGTCTCCAGAAAAAAAAAAACCAAACAAACTGACAGATATAAAAAGTTTCACTGCTGCCTTTGTTCTTTGGCTAAACAGAGCCTTTACTTCACTGTGATATTAATATTGGCACTATTTTTAACTATGTAGTTCTCTAAATGCTTATAAAAGCTTTGTTAAAATTGCATTGGTTGATCTTAACCAAAAATGGAAACAAGCACAAGGTATATTCCATGCCTGGGGAAGAGTTATGTTGCACTGCAAAGAAAATATGACTGACACTAAGTAATTCTGAAGGGTTTTGCCTTTCTGTCCAAGAAGACAGACCGATGAGCTCTCTTCCACAGTAGGAATGTAAGTCTGCATTGCACTGCATGAAATTACACTTGCCTAAGCTTATCGGAGAAACCACCTGAAAATGACTTACAACTCAATTTGTTGGGATCAAATGCAAAGAATTCTGGGATGGTGAAATGAATCTTTCCCGCTTTTAAGTTTTTGGATAGTTTTTTTTACAATAACCATAAAATAGAATGAAATAAACTACACATCAACCTTCTCTGCAAAGTAGAGATTTACGGATAGATGGTTGTTTTCTGCTATTTTCAAATTACAAATTAGTCAATATATATTTAGGATAATTTATTGAAAATACATTTTTTCAAGAGAATTTCTAAAACTGAAAACCAAAAACCTTTGGCCATCTAGCCCATGTTCTTGAGAGCCCAGATTTTTTTTCTCAGTCTTAATCCACTTCATGACTGTCCTGCAGGAAGAAGTTAATTCTTCACCATGTTTGGCAGGTTAGTACGAAGATAGATAGGAAATTTTAGTTAAGGTGTGGAGCAGTTTCCTTTTCTCAAATATGTTTCCTACCTAGTTTTTATACCCTTTTGACAATTACTAAATAACTCATCTTTCTGCTTGAAATTTAGCCCTTTACATTAGACATTTCTGTCTAACATAGCTAGTAAACTCATGTCCATTTAGCTTGTTCTTTTTTTGTTAATAAATATTATTTAATATAATTTTATGAAATAATGTTCACAAAATTTGTTCAGAATTCAATTTCAACATTTTTGCCTGGGAATTTATTTGTGTATTTGTGTGATTACTCATCTTCCTTAGGAACCCTTAGAAAACGGCTTTTTGACTATGTTTTCATTCTCTTTCTATTCGCTCTAATTATTTCTCAGCCTTTCTCCCAGGCTAAGACAACTACACATTTCAATAAGTGTTAACTCTGTCTCTGAGGTACTTTTGTAGTAGAACTGACTTGGTTACCATAGTGCCTTCTGAAACATGAGTGATTTTACCTGAATTTGCTCCTCCTTTTTCCTGTGCTCTTTCAGGAGAACACAGTATTATGTTGGTGGTTTTCATGTCCCTTGATCTTTTAACCACAAATTATATATAGTTCCTACTAACAAAATTTATTGGAAGCCTTGTTTTAGGAGCTCAGAGATAAGGAAGTTTCCAGAATGATCCCTATAGTCAAATTCCTCCTTTCCTGCTACAGTGAAAGAGGGGAATCAAATGTCACTGTTTTTTCAAGCAGACATCAGCATTTTGGGACATTTTTTCTTTGCTGTCATTGTGAGGGTATTTGTGTGCATTTTTTTTTGGCAGACAGAAGCACCTCACTGAGTTTTACTCA
Source organism: Leptocoma aspasia (assembly GCA_013399835.1). Classification (NCBI taxonomy): domain Eukaryota; kingdom Metazoa; phylum Chordata; class Aves; order Passeriformes; family Nectariniidae; genus Leptocoma; species Leptocoma aspasia. The sequence goes on from VXAX01007965.1 coordinate 3,999,349, forward strand.
CTACCTATGAAGAAAAAAGAGACAAAATGAATCCCCAATGACTTTGGGTATTTCCAAGACACAGGCTGTTGGACTACGGGCCAGTGGATCATATCACTGTTATGATTAATGCCCTTTGCTTAGGCAAAAAGAATCCAAATTGCAAGTTTCAGGTAAATAATTTCACTTTCACCAAGTTTAGCGACAAGGATGAAAATGTGAAATGCCACATCCACCATGGTGTCGATGCCAAGGATGTGGGGGCAGCTCTGGAACATTGGAAAAGTTCTGTTTGATGTTCCTGAATGCCGAGCTAAGCCACAGGCACCAGCATGTACAGGAGGAAATAACTCTGAGATGTTTTGGTGGCATGTAATCTAAAACAACTAGATAATAACAATCACTACCTTTTCGAAATGAAAGAAATCAGTGTTTTTGTGGCAATCTTTGTTTCCTTCTTATTTAACCATATTTTATTGGAATAGAACGCTAGCTATGCAATTAAGATAACTTGTTTTATCCATCAAAGTCTTTGTCCTTTTTACTCAAACTGAAAAAAGTTTAAATCCTTTTAAAGATCTGAAAAAGTTTAAATAAAAATCATAGGAAAAAATAATCAGCTGCTGCTCTCTGCAAAATAAAATATATACATTTGGATAAAAAATGTTTCTTCCCTACAGTGCAAAGCTGCAAATGACAAAGTCAGATTGAATTGCAGAAAGAAAAGGCTTCTTTGCAAAAAACCCTCCAAACCAGACCCTAACTGAACCAAGCTAAATAACAAATACTTAAAACTGAAGGACAAAAAAGGAAACTTTATTTTTATCAAATATTAACACTTGTTGCAGCAGCCTGGGCTTTCTTTTTGTGACACTGAAACCAAGACCTTCTGCCTGTGCACACAACGCTTTTGTAGGCTGGTACATCATCACTGCCCCACATGAATTCTTCTCTGATATAAACATGGCCTTGTGCTCCAAAGCTGCCATCTCCTGAAAGCAAAGCATTCACTGCTTCCTTAAGGAACATCATGAGCTGTGAAAATCAAATCAAACGTAAAAAAAAGTGGATATTTTTCATTGCTATAAACTGGAATGTGCTCTGCCACCCGAAATGTGAGTTTCTGGGCTTGAATTGCAGGATGAGAAAACCTGCACGTTGTTGCTTGGCAAAGCAAATGAGACTGGCAGAAATAATAGCAAAGCAGCTATGCATGACAATATCACCTGCTTTTTGTGCTAATCATAGTAGAACTGCCAATTAAAACAATGCAAAGTAATGTTTAGATGTTGATACTAATTAGTGGCAGAAGAACTGAAAAGTAACCTCGTGTTATAAAGGTCAGTGTTACCGATATTTTGTTCTCGTCTTCCATGTGTCAGAAACTTCTTGACAGTAGTGCAGCATGGAGAATATTACATGCTGTTTTTAAGGAAACAATTTCTCATCCTATTTTTTCTATTTTAACCACAGAAGCAGTGAAATTCTCTACTACACTCTATCTGGAAGGTTGAAATATGTTTACTTAGTAGCAGAAACTTTGATTCTGTAGGACCTCAACTTTGGTCATGCTTTATGACCTTAAGAATGACTTCTAAAAAATGTGCTTTCTTTTCCTAATCAGGGTTGCCCTTCCAAAACAGAATCAGATTATAAGAAAAGTTAAGCAATATTAAACATGGTACACTTAAGTGCAGAATTCTACTAATACCTTGAAAGAAAAAAAAAATCTAATAGTTTCTAATTTGTTTGTTTCTGTATAAAACAACCATTTCTATTCTTATTTTGTCTTTGAAAAATCCAACTCACCCTTCAGACCATTCCAAATCCGAATGTAATCAGATTAAATTTCTATTGATCAAAGCAAAGGAATTGTCAGCTTACACAACTTTGACTGCAAGGCTGCCATGGAAAGGAGTAAAAACAATTAATTTCTATACTTAATGAAGTTTAAATGACAATGAAGAAAAAGCTGAATAGGCTTCAATCAGAAGCAGTAATCTTAAGAGGGCCACCTGATGGTTACATTTAATATGCTAATGCTATTACAGTGCATGAAATTTTCTATTCTTCCCATAAAGGTCTTGTTAACAGTAATTAAATGTTAAGACATTCAGCCCCATAAAGAAAAGAGATACAGTGAATTTATTATCACTAGAATCAGTGGAAAACTTTTTAAAATTAGTATTTGAATAGCAAAAGATTGATTTCTCACTACTCAGAGACAACAAAGCTGATCAGGCATTTGTTAAATTGAAGGCAATGATACCTTCTTCATTAGAATTGAAAACTTCAATATAAACCATGGTTTTGCAATGCAACAGATGATGGGAGTTGATGCTATTCAATAGATAGCAGGAGTTCATACAAACCCTCACCCCTTCCTACCCTCAGCATGGTTTACACTCAAGAGCAGTGAGTGACCTGTGCTACTAACTTTGGAGATCCATGCCTCAGCCCCTGGTGCTGGCCATCAGGCGGTCTCTTGACGGGGAGATCACCTGGAATTATATGAGCAGTAGATCCTAAAGGCTGAGAAAGCACTTCTTGAGCAGCCAAAAAGGTGACCCACTGCAGAGTGCACACTGCTGCAGCAGGTTGGTCTGCATGGGATGCAAGGCACGACTGTCCTCAGCGTTATAACCCTGGCTCTTCCTCTCAAACTGTGACAGTTCATGGTTTTCAGTCCTGGAGGTCCTGCCTTCTGTCAAAATGACAGGCATCACATTCATGCAAACAGCTCTCCAGCTGTAGAAGGAATATTTCGATAACCTCTTGTAAGTATTTAATTTTTTTTGTAATTGTTGAAGTAAATTCTTTACCAAGAGCAAGCACTGGAATGACACAGCATGGTTTCCAATAAAGAATAATTGGATTCAGTCCATAAAACTAATTAAGATTGCCACAGCCTCTTTGGGATCCTAATGCTAGTTTTAATACTTGCTCATAGGATTTCAGAAAACATTAATTTGCAAAGACATTTATTTGCATATACAAATGTATATCAGCTAATTTAAACACAGAAAGAAAAATGAGGTCCACTTATTACTTAAACTAGACAGAAACTTAAAAGCAAATTCATTCAGTTTAATATTTAATGAAGTCCTAAATCAAAACTGATGGGATAAGAATATAACTAGGAATAATAGTCCATGAAGCATGTAAGTATTCCTTAAAATCTTGGCCCCAGTTCCATAGCATCTACCATTGTACACAAGTACTTGTCAGATATTTGAAAGGAAACTCCAAGAAATTATGAAGTTCTGGATAAATACTGCAAATCTTCATGTTTGCTGTGTATCAGCTCAAAAGCTCAAAATTTCAAATTCTGGTAATAGAAGACAATTTCATTAAATAATAGATAGTGATGCACAGTTTCAAATGTGAAAAGGAGAAGGCTATACCATGGGAAAACTGCTGAACGTTAACAGTATTTCTTTATATATTCCACCCTTCTAACTTTGGTCAGTGACACAGAGTTTTTATTCTGTGCAGATGGACAACAACAAGTTTTGGTCCATGTTTAAAAATGGGTCTGTTGCTTGCTTCCTCAAGCATTTCCAACTTCCAACATGGAAATAAAGTGATTATACTTGGGAGCAGAGAAAAACAAACCTACACTGGGAAATTTTTGTGAACCAATAGATAAATTTCATATAACATATCTTTTAATCAAACATGAACCAGTGTGAGTGACTGCCATCAAAATACAATTTCTTCATCTGACTTCCAATTAGTAATGATAATCAAGATCTAATGAAATTAATGCCAGTCTATGCCATTGATCTACTTCTGAAATAATCTGAAATACTTGGTAACTTTATTTACAAAGAGAGATGAAATACCATTTGTACAATGATAGGAGAGAAACCTTCCTCCCCTTAATTCCCACCCCATCTTATCTTTCAACATTTAAACCTGGACAAAAAACCATGGCTGCTGTAACTACTACACAGTTTGCAATCAGAAAAGAAAATGAGATAAAATATTTGCCAAGATTTTACAACATATGTTCCTTCCACTCCTGTAACAATTTCTGTATTCCATTTTCTCATCTGTTTGTCAGACTCTAGTATCCTACACCTGCAATTATGCTACCTCAGGTGGTATCAGTGCCATCTGATACCACCTTTAACCAGGAACTTGGCTAAATCTTGAGGTGAAAGAAGGCGCATTATGTCATATGCTAATGTTTTCAAAGAGAGCTGAAGACCTGTTGGACATACAGTTTCCTATAATGTATTTCAATCAATTTTTTTTAGGTTGGTAGAGATTTGATGGGAAAGGATTTAGAAACACTAAACCCAGCTCTGTTAGGTTAGCTGACTAGGAGTTATGGAGCATGGTAGGAAAGCTGTCTCATTTTAGAGTTGGAGTTAAAACATGTATAACAGAATTTAATAATGATTAATAATGAAAAGCCCAGAGACACTGATATGTCTCTTAACATTAAATGCCTTCTTGTTCACCCTCACCAAATATTGTGTAGTACTAGTCCCATCTATGGAAAACTGAAAACATTTTTATCACTGAAACCATTTTTATTCAGTTTTAGCATTTCTATCACTGTAGAACTTGTTTCTGGAAAAATATCAGAAAAATGGCATTCTGTACAATTTCTGGACAGAGCTTTACAAGAGTTACTTCAAGAATCTCTAAGTAGAATATATGGAAACAAAAGATTAATTAATCTAGACTGAGGCAGAAAATCTTGCACATGCTCTACAGCTTCCCATTCTTCTAGGGCATTGAGAACTGCTCACTCTTCATGGAAAATCCAAGCAAAATAATTATTTTCTAATAGCAAGGAGCCTGAAAAAGGAAGGAGTGCAATTTAGAGTGCCAGTTTCTGGAAATGTTAAGGTCTCCATATACAGCCTAGCACACTTTGCAAAGTTAGCTGATGGTGATTCTTGTGCCATTTGACATAGCCAGTCTCACCCTGATCGTTGTTATAATGCTGCTGAGGAGGAGGATGATGGGAAAGCCAGCAAGTTATTTCTTATGTCTCAGCTTTCAAGTCTGGGACGAAACATACACATGTACATTTTATGCAAAACATGGTAATTTAGAGGCTGCTAAACTTGTTTTAAAAGAAATATTTACTTCTGGCTCAAGTCACGTATTTTCTGACATGGAGATCTAGCATTCCTGTTTGCTTCTAAATCCAGTATTTTGACAGTGTTCCAGTTCCAATACTAATACTACTACACAACATTCTTTTAAGTGAAGATGAATGGAGCTAGAAGAAAAGGAGAACTAAAATTTTCCTTTTTAAGTGAACCCAGGCTGCCATATATCTTGGAAAAATATTGACTTCGTTCTGTCTTGTGCCTCTGATCTTAGACCAAACTGATCCACACCACAGGAAATACCTGCTATATAGATGATTCACTTACTAACAGCAAAAAAAAAAAAAAAAAAAAANAACCAAAAAAAAAGCACCTTTTTTATCCTTCATAATTTGTTTCACAATCTCCAAGCCAATAAATGAGACAGCAATTCCTCACCCTTTCCATTTTTAATATCAAATAACAACCTTCTGACCCACATCCTACACACAAAAAAAATTGACCTGTGATTATAACCCATTGGCTACTCAGAAGTACTATGTCAGTCTCCACAAATTGTGATACTTATGGCACCACTATGTAATATAAAAATTCAAGCCACATTTCCTTTTATATGTTTTTTGCTCCCCAAAACCAAGGGAAATAGGAAATACAAATGAAAACTTCAGTCAGAATGATCAACATTTTGATGTCCTTAGAAAACCCAACTGATGTTTGAAAATAAATTTGAAAAAAACCCTGAAGCTGCTGTAGTCAATAACTCAAAATTTGTACAGGAGTTCTTCAGACATCTGAGAGATTTCTTAAACAGGTTTTATTAAAAATACATGAGTAGTTTAAAATAAACACCAAGAAATTTGAAAAAATCCTCAAATGTGGAAATTAGACTAATGCAAATAGTGTGTGCTCAGAGAAATAACTACCTTTCACATCTGTAGTAAAATGTGATTTCTCACAGACTACCTACATAGCATAATGTTCATTAAAATTTTCATTATTTGAAGAGTTAATAAAATTTCTGCTCAGTTAAATCACTCATTCAGACCAAGTTTTATCTGTGGTAAAATTACGTTTAATGTTCAGTTTTTCTTGAGAGGTGGTCCTGGAGACAGCAAATACTGAAAAACCACAAGGTTTCACCCACAGCCAAGCAATTCCTGTAGCTAACAACAAAATATATCCTGAAGTTTTTATATTTTAAAATTTCAATTCACATGGGTAAGAAATTGTGGATTTTCCATATAACAGTCATCAAGCTAAGGTTGTGTGGCATTTCCAATGCTTCAGAGTTTCTGCCTTATCATCACATCTGGTTTTATTTTTAAATTATAACCTTAAGATTTATATTACCTTTTCCCCTTGTTTTTCATATATATGGATTCATTTAGTTACAGACCCATAAAAGTGCTCTCAACTTATTGTGCTGTACATTGTTTTGGAAATAAAAATCTAGAAGAACTTCTTCTTTGATGCATTCTTTGACTCTTAAAATCACAAATATCTGTTGGTGACACCCCTATCACTTATTCAATCAAATGACTTCCTGTTTATGTTACCCAACCCTTGGCACTGTAAAAATATTTCTGGATTTAAAGAACCTCAAAAGCAGTCTTTTGTATACTTCTACTGCTTGCATATAGTATCTGAAATTTGAAAGATATTAGAAAAATATCTGTGGCTATCTTTGGGAAAATCTGTTTGGATTTGAGCTGCAAACAGGGTAATGTTTTCTTTTATACCACTCAGCAGTGGGCTTGCTAAACTACTGGGGTAGACATTGTGAACATTCTGTCTGAGCGAAACGCGTTTCAGTCTCATTGAGGCTTCTGTTGCCATATGTACATATGATTCATGTAACATATCAGCTTTATCACAGCAGGAGCCTGGATGTCTGAACCAAAACTCTCTGCTGCACTGTAATAAGGATTGATATGCACCATAGTTTTATCACATACTGAAATCTTGAGAAAATGAAGCAGACGTATTTTAAAATTACCTGAAAATTTAGTCACCAATCATATTCTGTTACTTTGGAAAAAATAGATGGCTATATGCTAATCCTACAGATAACTGAGTCTATCTTTCTTTTAAGGAAATGGGAGAACATAATAAAACACCCTTATATTAACATTGGATAAGTAATTTGCTGACTTGCTGATGTGTATTGATATTCAACTTTGAAAAGCCTCTGATTTTTTTTTTTTTTGTATTTGAGTGGGTTTGAGACAAAAGCAAAATCAATCAATTTTGACAGTATCGGTTCTGAGCCAGATTCTGTTACCCTGGATGCAGGTGGAATGGTGCCTTTTTTAGCAAGTGGTGCAATTGATTTTAATGGTGTTAGTTGCCAAATAAGAAGCTCTTCAGACTAAATGGGATATCACAAGTCACCTTCCATAACTGAAAACAAAACAAAAAATTTGATGACTACTAGACATTTCATATATGCTGAAATACAAAATGAAGGTTTTTAAAAAAACATAAATACTCTTGTGCAAAGACAAATACACTTTTTAAAAAGTATCCTTTTAGTCATTTTATTGCTTTATTTCTTTTGAGCACTTCAATAAACATGGATGAAATGACTTTTCAAAAAGATACAACAGGAATTTGAAAAAAAGGAAAAACAAAACATTGCAATTCATAGTCGTAAATGAGGGTACACTTAAAATACACTTCATACGAATCAGCCTTAAAAAAAAAAAGAACTTTGCTTTTGGCTGGGAAAGTCCCTAATTTTTTTTCGTTTATTCCTTAAAGAGATGTTTCTTGCAGAGGAATTGCTGTCGATGGTGTTATTACCAAAAATAACATCTCTGTAATCTGGCATCAGAGTGTGAACCAATTAGCACTATGAGATGCTGTGGAAGTTTAAAATCAAATGTGGCAATAACCATCTGGGCAGACAAAATATTCTTTTTACCTGCGGGTCCTTGAACATGGCAATAAACATATGGCAGAGAGAGCTGGGCTTGTTCAGTGCATTTCTAATAAAAATCTAGGTGACAGAAATATGCCACGATAGGTGTCATAGAAACTACTATAATGACCTTTCACATCTGGATGCCTCGTTTCTAATTAGGAATGAATAAGATATAACAAGGTCAGGTGATGCTGTCTAACATAGCGTATTGCTTGTATATGGATGAGGCATTTTGATGAAAAAACTTCCAAAGCATTTTTGACCATTATCTTACCTAACTTCGTGTGACAGCAGACTCTGTCCCCTTTAAAGAGGTTCCAGATGTGAAAGGTCAGAACTTTTATCCTGGAGTATGCAGCTTATTTTTTTTCCAGATCTTTGTTAACTCTATGTTAATGTCAAATGAAACCAAAATTTTTTCCCTCTGTTTTACAAACCTTTTGAAATGCTGCTTTCAAAACATGACACTTGTTCAAGCTGTTTACACCTCTCCAACAGCATGAGCACGTTTCACCAGCCATAACACCAGATGGCCACATCCTGGCTCTCTTATTCTGAGCCTATTTGTGCAGTCAGTCTCACTGAAACAATATTTTATCATAATCAACTTCCTTAGTCTACTTCCTTAGTTCATAACCTCCCAAAAAAATGACAAGGAAAAAAAGGCATTTCTAGACCTTTGCAAACCACCTGAATGGTCTGACCCCCAAGAAGAGAAGTAAGTTCTGCAACACCACACACTTAAATCAAGGAGCTTAGCTCTACCTGCTGGACCAAGTTCAAGCATGATAAGGGAAACAGCTGCTTCTTTGCAAAACTTGACACCCAGGAGAGCAGCCCTGGCTGGAGGGAGTGGTTTTGGGCTGCCTGAGGCAGCTCCTAGGAGCCAGTACTCATCCCCCACTGTGATGCTCGGGCAGTGGGAGGAGAAAAGAGAAATGTCTGTGACAGGTCCTGACTCCGGGCACCAGCAGGTGATTGCCAGCGGTGACTGGTTTCACCTCATGCCCCTTTTCTGTGGATTTTTGGGACACATGGGTGTTCATTCTCTTGAGGGAACATAGGTGCTACCAGGCCAGAGCTGCATGAGCTGTTTCCTCTGATTTGGTGTCACCTGCAGCTGTCTGGATTTTATGGATCTCTTGCACTGAGAAGTTTCTGAGCAGTCTTCAGTCACTTTTTGCTGTGAGATGTCAATTTAAAAAAAATTTTAAATTAAAAAAATAGACAGAAAGAAAAGAAAAAAAGAAAAGAGGCAGAGATATGGAAATGGTGCTTTGAGAAACGCACCAGTTTGCCTTAAAGGTCACTCAAACAAGGTCATTATTGACTGAAAATTATAATTCTTGCTCTTTCCAGGCACATGTAGATTTAAACAAATCAGAATATTGGTGTGCTCAACTCTACCTTATCTCCCATTCTGATTAATTTCTCACATGCTTTTATTACAGTTTAAGATCAAACACAAGTCACTTTAATACACAGCTGAAAAGTAAATACACTCTGGCAGTGAAAGAAATAACAAGAGGAGAAAGATTATGTGATACATTGAAACTCACAGCATGTTCAGGATAGCATGCAAAGGTTCATGGCTTTAGTGAAATCATTCTAGTGAGATATACCAGGAATTTTTCAGGCCCTCCTGGCTACTAGGGCACTGCTGACTCATATTCAACTTGCCATTGACCACGGGGACTCTTCAGCTAGCAGATAAACTCTGGAACTGGGAGCATAATGCTGTCATCTCAGCTAAATAACCTTTTGTTATAAGTGTAACCAACAGCTTCAGGTGACACCAAACCAGAAGAAACAGATCATGCAGCACTCCCATGGTAGCACTTACGTTCCCACTTGAGGATATCAAGGAAAATGTAATATATTAAGGAGCTCTCTGCACCATATTTACACACATGTACAATGAAAGAGGTGTAGAAGTGGGATACCTCTCTTTTTAGATATTCAGTTTTATGGGTGAGCTTATGCATAGAAATATTGAGCCACTTAGGCAGCTATTTTAAAATAAGTCATGCTTTTTTTAGGACTTCCTGATTTTTTAGGGCTTTCTGCTTTTTTTTAAGCCTTCCAATGTGAAGTTAAGGCTTTGGGAAAAATACAGACTGATACATCCTTGTGTCCTTTACATCCCTTACTGTCACACTTCTGCCTACTTATTTTTAGTTCATTCCTTTCATTTTTTTACTGAGTAATAGCTGAAATTTATTTCACAGTTTTACAGGACCAGGGATTATAATCATGAGGATGGTGAAGTGTCTGGCATATCGCATGCACTGCAAAAATAGTAATAATTTAAACAAATAATAACTGCAAAAACTAGCATTCTGTGTTAAAATCCTATTTTATTTCAAGTTCTCAGTCAGTGCAAAACTGCATTTTGTATATTTGCTTTTAACACATCTCTATCTGCATTTCTTCTAAATTTTCAGATTTGAGATGCAATGATGCTGCTGACATGGTTATCCTGCAAATGAGTCTGCGAGTCTCAAAAGATTTGCCTGCCCTGACTACATAAATACAGATTAGTAAAGAACTAGGAAAAGGCAGATAAGTTCACTGCCCCTGGCGTTGGCAAATATGTCCCTTTGGTACGTCCATTAAGGGAAATGTTATCTTTACAAAGCAAACCCGTGTTATAGGCACACAGCAAAAGATGGAAATGCTGCGGGTCAGACTTGAGCCTCCGTCTGTGGTGAGGCCCAAAGGTCAATCAGGAGTCAGTTAAAGTTCTCCCCTCTATGTCACCAATGCTTTGACCTATTTCACTTTGTTCTGAGCAATGACAGTTACTTCAAGGATTAGCCAACAAGGGAAGACTTCTAATTTCACACAGTCAGCACCCCAAGGAGGAGAGGTCATGATCCAGTCACTTTCCTCCTCCCAGCTCTACCATGTAGGGAAAAAGCATCCTCAGCTGGTCTCAGACCATCACCTCTATTATGAAGATTTTCCTTCCGACATAAACGAAATTCAAGAGATCAAGCATGATGTTTGCCTTAACTCTTTATTTTTCTATTATCTTCTGCCATATATGCATTGCCTTGCAATTAAATGACCACGATCGTGAAGAAGATACAAGATGAAGTTTAAAAAAAGTCATTCAAAAGCTATAAATATAAATATATTCAACACCTGTTCTTTTCTGATGGAGAGAATAATGAAAAGGAAAAAGAAAATTGATAAATGGAGCCTGATGATTTCCTGCAGATTTTAAAGGAATGATGTTAAAAATATTTATTTTTTTGTAGATAAAAAAACCCAGACTTTTCTCCGTGCTTCATGAGACCAGAACAGCAGGTTCTGTGAGTCACAGTGATTCACATAAATCCTTTTCTGTTTCTAATAATGGTTAAAGCTTTCAAAATGCCACAAAATTGTAGTTCTAGTCCTTGAGCTCCTGCAAGGCTCCACCCTCACTGCAATTGTTATTAAATTGCTATTAATGGCCTGTCTGTGATGTTTCTGTCTACATGGACCAAGAGGGTGATGCACAAGAAATAAAAAAAGGAAGAAAATGTTTGAAAATAGCCAATGAAAAATTCTACAAAACCATTCAGAAGGTTCTAAATCAAAGTCATTTGGGAATTTAAAGCCCATTCATTTTGAGAGATTAAGCTTCAAGTCACTGGAACACTTCTGGAAATTTTATTCAATGCCCAAATGCACCAGGCTGTTGCTGGATTCTCCACAGAGCTAGTGGTGAAACACAGCACAAAGAGCATGAAGAGCACTCCGGTGCTGGGCCTGCCCTTCCTTTGGCTTTTGGACGTTCTTGGAGATGGAGATAATGCTGCACACGGTGACACCTGTGACTGTAGTAAAAGTCTAATTTGACTTAAATTCAAGACTAATTTTAACGCAAACCTGTTCTTATGTATTTTAAAAAAATATAACAATATTTAATTTCAAACATTTAATCAGTATGTCTGACATGTTTCAAATTCCATTTTCCAAATAATACTATAAAATAGAGGATACTCTATATGCAAAGAGTTAAGACCTTTATTTTGGGTCACAATAAATATTTCAGATTGATTTTTCCTAATTTAATCCTTTCTTTCCCCCCTGAATTTTGTTAGTATGCTGCCCCTAGCTGACTGTCATCACATGACCTAGTCATGATCACATTTACTTCAGCTGATCAGAAGATATTGTACAGAAAATGCTACACTGTAATGATATTTAGAGATGCCAGACCACTGTAAAGGATATTTTTGATGTTACCCCCTGTGCTGTAGAAAGGCAAGGCCAGATCTGTTTTAAATCTTCATTTGCATTTTATGTATAAACCCCTTATTTTACATAGTAATAAATTGTCAGCTGTGAGGACTAGTTTTTATTTGTTTACAGAAATTATACCACATATTAAACAAGTTCATACTCATTTTTACTCCTAATGAGGATGGTCAATTTCTCTACATACCTATATTTTTTTTCAGATTCCCTTCTTACATCATCTGAGTGCAGAACACTGACATTTAAATCCACTAGCTTCTCCATAGCATACTTTTTGCCTCAGTCAAATTTGTCAACATCACTTTTTGTTTTCTCTAAAAATTTGCATTCTGTTTTCACTGCTGCAAAAAGGTGTATCTGTCAAAATACTTCGAAAAACAGGCTTCTGCTATGGTTGTGAAATAGAAATGGCTATTCAGCCCTTAACCTGTCTGTAGACTGGTGGGTACAACAAATGTACCCACCAGTGTAACTTCTGATCTTGATGTTTGTGCACTGAGACCTGGATGGACAGCAGAATAGTTATAGCTTACCAGAATGGATTCATAGAAATACTTACAGACTTTACTAAATAAATAAATAAAAAAAAAAGATTGTAAATGCAGTGGTCTCTTTTCAAAAGTAAATTGCATTGGTCAAAGAATTGAAGCAACACTTCAGGCTTCAGGCTGGTGTTTTGATTATTTTACCCACCACCCTGAAATCTTAATACAAAATGAGAGGAGAAAAAAAAGAAAGAAAAGCTCTGTTCTCTTTCCAATATATGGATCCCACTTCACACTTTGAAATACCTTACTGATTAATTAATAGTACTTTATGTGGGGGGTTGTGGTTGAATTATACCCTTTCAGCCACCTAAAGATACTGTTGTGAATTTGCACATTCACACAGAGCATTTTTGACTCTTGATTTCATCCTGAAAAAGACCTGGAGAATTCAGCAGTTGTACAACACAACACAGAGCAGCTGAGGCTGTAAGAAACTGAAGAGCTCCCTGAGATGCAGAGCCTGAAAGGCTAAGGTTCAAATCCTACGTGACCATCAGTTTTATGAAGTAAGGGTGTTTTTGCCTCTGCCTAATGACTTTTTTTTTATCTTCCTTATAAAATAGAACAGCTACAAAGCTAAGAAGCAGTGAATGTATTGTAAATCTCTTATTCAGGCAGTGGACAGTGAAATTTTAGTGTCTCTGGATTCCGATTCAGACACAGCAGGGATCTGCATTATTCTTCAAAGTTACAGTTATTCTTCAAAGAAGCCATCCATCCTTTTGGTTTCTGTAGTTTACCTTGTGTTATTTCAGCAAAATCTTTGTCAAAATCAGTTCCGTTAGAGGAAAAGAGGAAAAAGATTCACAAAAAAATTCTCATCACGGACACACAAAAATACCTTTACATAGAAATACTTTGTGAAGTGAGCAAAACAGCTTCTCTCACAAAGCATATTTACTGTATTTCATTAGATGCCACAGCCAGATTTCATTCCTAAAGATCTCTCTTTGGCATTTTTCAAGTATGGAACTCCACCACTGCTTTTGTTGGGTATATTTGGTCTTGCTGTTCCCAGTTTTACTTTTGTTAACAGCACAGCATAGGAAAATTCTCTCCTAAAGCTTAGTTTCCTTCACATTTCAATGTCAGATTTGAAGTTCCTATGTTTATGATTTGCTTATTGTATTTTTTTACTTCCAGCTGGGGATCAGGAAACACTTGGTAAAAATCATTTGCAAAAAACACCAGAGAGAGTAGCATACAGCAAAAAAAACAAAGCAAAACAAACAAAACAAAACAAAAAACCCCCAAAACCCAAAAACAAAACAAAAAAAAGCAAGGCATAGAGAAGTATGAAAAATTGATAATGTGCCATCTAAAATGATCAAGTTGTCAAGGATGACACTGATATAAATTCCCTTGTTATTGCAGATGAACCAGTATAATACCAGGGGACTGAACATGAGCCAGATTTGATTTGTCAACTTGCTGCTATTATTTTGACAACATTTCAGCAAAATTGTCACATCTGTCGAAATTCTGTTAGAAAATTAGATGCAGCAAAGAACACCAAGCAGCCTTATTTTCTCCTTCTGGGTGTGCTGGGACTTTCCTTTGGTGAGTCATCAGCCGGCAGCAACAATGAAGTGTCACAACAATCACAAAGATACCATCTGGTTAAGGGAGATGATCCAAGAGCGAACACGTATCTTCCTAAACATAAAATTCATCAGCATAAAAAAATATAAGCACACACACAAGTGAGTGGCTTTGCATCCATCTATCTATCTATCTATCTATCTATCTATCTATCTATCTATCTATCTATCTATCTATCTATCTGTCTAATCTATCTAATCTATCTCATCAATCCTTGCAATGCTATCAAAACACCAAGATAGTAGCAATTACAAAATTTCCTGTATGGATTTCTATCATCAGCTAAAGCCACAGATGATATTACTTGAACTTTGTATCATGAGAGCTCATGACATTTGGAAATATGGGGGATGTTTTTCATCACATGGTGCCTGTCACACCTGGTGCTTGCAGAAATTAGGCTTTAATAATTAGAATGCTCCCATTTGTTTCAAAGTATTTTTAACAAATACAGGCACAATGCACAGCTCTGCCTTGCCAAGAAGTCCTCCAGAGAGGTAACAGACTACAGGATGATTAGTGCAATAGTACTTCTCTATATGACCTTTATATTTTTTTTCCTTTTCCCTTACTGTGTATGTGGAAGTTCTTGTTGCCTTTGAAAGTAAACTGTTAAGAAAACCTAGTTCTCCTTGCCAGTCCTGGAAGCAATAGTGAATGTCCAAAAATGTAAAGTTTTAATCAGTGTGGTTCTAGAGTGATAGAAAAACATTTCTCATGCATTTTCTAAATTAAAAATGACAAGGAATAAATTAGGAAAAAAAGTCAATGATAGTTTCCAAACATGCAAAGTAAAGCTCAAATAAACATTTGCATTGCAATTCATGAAAACATTGACAAGGAAAAGATTATTACTAAAGAGGTAAAAATATAGATTGCCAATATAGCTCCCTCAGTCTTGTTTAAAACAAATCTAATTGTGTAATGAATGAAAAGCAATACAAGTCTAGATAGAAGCTTAAAACTATTTCTCTTTCATTTATACAATCCAGATATTTTAAAAATAGCATAATAAAAAAATAATGGTCATTAGGTGACAAATAGTGCATTGTTTCTAGCACATACTCAATCTACTATCCATAATAAATTAGCACAATGGAACTCTTGAAGTAATTCCAGAAGCACTGCAGGAATCTACCTTCTCTGACTAAAGTCAGAGAAGTCAGCCTCTGACTAAAAGATATCTTTCATATCTATTATTTTGCCTTCCTTTAGAAGGTAAAATACATTTTAAGTGACTCGGGGAATGCACCTGTAGAGCCAAAAGGAGTTCCTCCAAAAGAAAAAATCCCAGGAGGAGTGGTTTAATGACAATACAATAATTGTAAATATTTTATTTATTTAATCTCTGTGCTTTGTGTGTATATTTAAACAAAAGGCTTAGATATGTGCAAGACCAGGGCTAACAAACATTTGCCTAAATATTCTGTGTTTCCCTGGTGATTGTCTAATACAGCAGGAAATAAATGCTACTGTTTTCTGCTAAAATTGTCTAAAATATATGGCAGTTTTTCTATCTGTCTTTCATCTAGTGTTCAAGTGATCGGTAGCACAGGAGTGGAAAAATTATACTTGCCTTCTCTTGGATATAAAGTGAAATATAAGCATACATGAACATATATGACAATAGATAGAATAGTATAGTATCATAGTATCATATGTCAACATCAACATGGGCATATAGCATACAGCTGAACTTTATTAAACCCTCCCCTCGCCCCAAAAAAACAAACCCAAAAAACAAACCCAAACTGAAACCATCCAAAACCTCAACTTGTTGCAAAGGCATTTTCCTACTCTGTCCTACTTATATTGCAAGTTGGTCAATTTCTCTTTCAGTGCCTTCTGATGAAACTTTAAATTTTTTTTCCTGAATGGACATTCTGCCTGATATAACCTTATGCTATGATACCAATTACTAACAAAATACAATACCACAAACTAGTCCTTTTACATCTAGCATAATGATTTTCACTCATACAGAGATTGATTACTAATGATTAATATTAATGCAACTTAAATTTTGGGACTACACCTGATAATTTTATTAAGATTAAATTAATTTTCCCCAAATTAATTAAAAAAAAAATGAAAAGAAACATCCCTTTGAAACTGACTCTGAACACATGTACTGTGAACTATGTACTTTGAACATACAGCAAAATTTAGGCCTGTTTATGGTACGTGATGGTACCTAAGCCCCACTTGTTCTTGCTGAATTCTTTGCAAAGGTTGCTACAGAAAATATTTATGATTGTGGTAATGTTATTGTCCTCAAAGAAGGTCAGTTTCTGTCTCTTGCTCTCTGCCACATACACACAAACATAAAGCTACACAAACATGTTCTGTTTTGAAAATTCAGCCCTAAAGAGTAAAGGTATAAAGAAGAAATAGTCATAATGAAATATATAACAATTCCTTCACATACATACAAAGACTTCAACCATAAGCTACAACTTTAACATTCACCTGCCATAAAGAGACCAACATCAAAGCCAAAACCCCATCAAAGTGTAGTCTTTAAGTAAGCACATTGGGAATGAAACACATTTAGAAAAAAACATATTTTAAAATGGAATGGAAATCATGATTTCAAATGTGTTTCATCATTGGAGCTAGATGAGGCATAATTGATGACAGAACTTAGTTTTCTGTATTCAGTCATCAGAACTATGGCATTATGTCTGTCTCTTCATTGTGAGTGAAGATGAGTGTGGAATGAAAACAAAGCTTCAGATCAAAATGAAAGAGAAGTGATATCACATAGATAAACTTGTCTTGGACATGTCAGTACTTGCTATTTCATTTCTCTGATATGAAGGATGGATGAAGTAAAACCAATTTTGGTTGTCAAGCACTGCCACAAAATGAAGAGAAACAAGATGAACAACAAAAAGATGTCAAAAATAGGTCTATCAATAACACTAACTTATTTTACACATACACAGTAAAACCCCATCTAGCTTCCAATTTCACATAAATAAAACACCATTTCATTTCTGGTGGTCACTGTAGTTGCTGAAGACATGTACTGCTTCACCCTCCTTCTCAAACTACAAGAATCACCTATTTGAGTATTGTAACGTTCAAGTACTACATCTGTACGGTCTTGAAATTTTTAATAACTTGTAGTAAAGCATTCTTCAACTAGGACCCAACTGGCAGGTTTTTTGAAGAACTTGCACAAAGCTGCTGTTGAAGGCAATAGAAACTTTGGCTGCTCAGCATCTTTGAAAGTCTGTTCATATAATTTTATTGCTCATTTAAATATAAGTCCTGCAAAAAGTAAGAAGACTGTCCAAGCAAGAATATAAATAACTGGACCAAACCTATACAGGGTTTGGGAATTTATAGAAAATACAGTTAAATTTAACACACAATATGAAATATAGCCATAAATACTGAAGACAACCCTGAACTGAGCTGTAAGAATGAGTGAAGTTGTGATAGAAGAAAAATTAAAGAGCCTGTAAGAGAAATGGGAGTGTAGGGAAACAAAGAAAACCCTTACTATGTGGAAAATCTGCTGAAACACTGTTTCTATAAAAATTCTAGTGTAACAAAATACCACCCTTTACTTTCATAGTAAATCTTATTTTGGAAAAAGTATAGCAAGTTGTTATTGTATAGGCCAAGATTCTCTTCAATTCTTGTTTCATCGATAATTGACTAAGTAATACTGAATTGGTTCATTAATTAGATATATATGGAATGGGTCTTTAATATATGTAAAACACCTTACAAGTTACAACAGAAAACACAATAAAAACTGAAATAGCAAGGAGCATGGAAAAAAAGCATGTGATTTAAACAGAATTTAAACAGAATTGAAATGGTAGAGACAGCCACATGCAATCTGACCTTCTACCTCCCTATACTATGTGTTCATACTGATTTTCTCAGCAAAAGGGGTATCAACAGCTCCAATCAGTACCTGCCAAAGTGATTCTGATAAGTATCGAATCCTTGCCCACAATGGTTTGATCCAGGTGAGTTGGTAGGAGTGACAGATAGCCTGGCATTCTCCTTCTGCAACATGCTGCAGAAAACAAGTAACTCTTTCAAAGGCTTTTCTTTTCCTGTTTTGATTGGGTGTTTTCTTCAGAAAATAAAAATAAGTTTATCAAATCAACTGCTCTCAGAAGAGATACAGCATATGACTGTATATCAAAAGCAAATGCACATATAATAAAGGATAGCCAGATCAACCTGGAAACTCTCATGATTTAAAAAAAATCATTCTTACACAGAAAATAGGTGTCTTTTCAACATAGGAATATAATATAAGAGATATATCTAAAGGGATAAGACGTCATATTGTCCTTGAGGATCATGAAGTGAAGGTACTTTAAAGTGTAACTACTACAAGGGGAATAAATTGCAGAAGCATATGCTGAATCACTGATGCTGTTTGCTCTTTTTTAGTTATAATACATGTATCCATCCCATTTCCCTAAAGAAATTAAATTAAGAAGTTCCCTTTCCATCTGAGTGAGCAAGAACAGTATTTTCTCTTTCTTTTCTACAAGGAGAATGACTACTGCTCTAGAGACCACATAAAGTAGTGCTGTTGGAAAAGTGTCCATTACTCCAATAAATACAATGTATTGAGCTGGTAGCTGTCTCATCTTTCATTAGGTCATGCAAGGAAATTGAAAAGGCAGCAAGTACACCACCTTCAAATTTGAAGGCATAAGAACTCACCATGATAGGGTATTTGGAAGAGGTTTAGAAGCTTAAGGTAGCATAAAGAGCTATTAAGACCATTTTGTTCAACTTTTTTTCCAATTTTCTTGAAATAAGGTTGTCTAATAACTGTCACACTCCACCTAAATTGCAGGATCAAATATTAATCTTTAACACGTGAACAGGCACAATGGTCTTGGATTTTTTTCTGCTTTATCATAAGCTAGAATCTTATTTTCCTTCCACTGACTTGTTCAGACAAATGGAGAAAATATAAGGACAGATGAAAAGTGTCGTTCTTCAAGAAACACAATTTGGAATGGAATTAGTAAATTGGACAACACTAGATTTAATCTGAATCTTGATTAATCCTCTCTGTCCTTACATGTCTCCATTTTCCCAGACATTATCTCTTTCACTCTTTGAATTTCTCCATTTTCAGCTAAAATATTCTCAACACTGAGTGTTTTAGGCACACTGTATCTATATTTCTTTTTGCCAACAAAGTGTAACACAATAATCAAGAACAATTTAAAAGCATTTCCTGCTGACATTTAGTTCAAGAAAACACAATGACTGTTCTCAAAAAACAAGCTGGAGATGTTGAAATAGATAATAGTATTTCAGGGTAGACAGCTTAAATGGAAATGAGGCTACTTCGTGGAACAAAGAAGTAGAAGAAATTTGAATTTCACTTTGCAAAATCAGTGTGCTGATACTGCACCAGAATTCAAAGTGTTAATTCAGGCACCTGAAACTGTCTAAATGTCAAATGACAGAGATTGATATGTCCAGGTTTGATATATCAGTCGGGTATTAGGACATCTAAATCAACTGAGAGAAAATCTCATGAATCTTCTCCAGGCTAAACATTATTTCAGATTAGCAATTTGTTTGGCTCTATATTTTAGGTCTTAAACGCATTCGCAAATATATCTTAGTTTTTACTGGTGTAGCCTAATGATAAAAATCTAGCCTGGGAAGGAAGTCACCATGGATCACAGATCTTTCATCTCAGAGGCACCAACCTATTTTGGAAAACAGCTTAAAAAAGAATACCACTTAAAAATATCTTTAGATAGAGAAGTATCTTAAATATGGAAGTGCTTACTTTCTACTGAATTTCAATTGGACTAAGACCTTACCAAGTTGTTGGGGAATGTTTGGAGATCTTACTCAAATTTAGGATTTCTTCCAGTAAACTAACTTTTCCATTGGGAAATGCTGAGTTATCAAAATTGAGATCTCTTGCTTTAGGTGATTATTCTGGATCTGGCTGGGATGGAGCTAAAATTCTTCACAGAGGCCCGTGTACTGCTGTATTTTGGATTTGAGACTGAAACAGTGTTGATAATACACCAGTTTCAGCTATTGCTGAGCAGTGCCTACACAGCATTGAGAATTTTTTTGTTTCTCGTGTTGCCTGACCATCAAGTAGCCCAGGTGCAGGCAGGAGCCTGGGAGTGGACACAATCAGGACAGCTGACCTCAGAGACCTTTGGAGACTGGCTATACTTCCATTTGCCTGTGGCATGGGAATTGATTGTCTTTTCAATATTTATGTTTGGTGGTTTTTTTTTTTTTTTATATTTTCGTCACTTATTAAATTGTCTTTATCTTGATCCAAAAGCATTCTTGCTTTTGCTCTTCAAGCTGTTGTCCCCATTCTGATTGAGGACTAGTGGATGAGTGACTGAGTGGGTGGTGAGTTAACGGCCAGGGTTAACCCACCACACTGATAAAATGGTTATAACAAGAACATTTTGAGGGCAAAGATTAGGTTTTGTAGTAAAATAAAAGCAAGGCATTATTCCTTTTCCAGTCAGTTCTGACAATTTCTCTTTTACTGGTGTTTTTTCTAGTTAATACATTCAGCTAAACACTCATTAGTGCAGAGAAAACATAGGATAAATTAATTCTAACTCTCAGAAACTAGAGAGTTATCTTGAATTATGGAAGTAAAGCCTAAAATTCCCTTTCCTTTCAAGGAGAGCGTTCATTACTTATCCAAGGTGGAATAGTTCCAGTGGGAGAGGTTGCAATTTCCTTTCCTCCCTGGTTATGGATTTCATTTGGAATGAAGAAGGCATAGGCTCAAGTACATGGATTACCAATCAGTCTTTCTCATTCATATAAGTTCACTGGTCACTAATCTAATGAGAGTGGAGAAAGTTTTTTACATCTTGAAACTTTGACTTGACAGAAAGCTATTTGTTCTTCGGCTATACTCTGTTATCCTTCAGCAAAATATCTCCCAGTTCCTTTGGAGGAGTATTAAAGCTTCATGGGATTCTTTAGAATGAAAGGTATTATAAAACAAAATAATTACATAATTATCTGAACATAAAATACTCTTACTCACTTCTTATTCAATTGAATTTTGAAAAGTGCAAAGGACAGAAATGTGGATGTCCTTGGACCTGGATGGTTCTTGCATTGAAAATTTAATTTTCTTTGAAGGTCTTTCTTTTCCCTCAATGTCCATCTATTCAAAGTTAATTTAAGACATACCCTGCTGAAATGCAATGGTACAAATACTATCTCTGATGGTGTCTTTGAAAGTTATGAAATGCTACATAGCCCTCAGCAGTCTTCAGTAAATCTATTTTACTGTTCCTTGTAAGATTTATCATGCTTCACTTTGTTTAAATAGGTATATGAAGAGCTGAAACACACATACACAGAAGTGCTCAAAACTTTTGCACCTCCTGCAATCAAAATGTTCGATGGTAATAAGCCAGGTAAATACGTGGAGTTTGCTTGACATATCCAAATAAACAACTTAGACTAAAAATAAATCAACAAAAGCAAGAAATTTTTTACTGGATCTCACAGAATCAAAACTTTTATATTGGGAATGAAAACTCCACTAAGGAGACAAGCCTACACAGGTGGGTACAAAATATTTTTGTATGGTTAAATATAGGTAAGGCTTCTTGAGAAAGATGAATATTTCACAGAATCACACAATATGCTGAGCTGGATGGGACCTAACAGGATCATTGATCAGTTTAAGTCAATTTGATCAGTTTAAGTCAAAGTCAGTTTAAGGCAATTTGTATAAATTAGAAGTAAAATGAATGTGTGTCTGTCATTTTAACATTTTATGAGTTTCTTGAGTGTAAGCTTGCTGAAGTTTTTCTTCCCAGGAGAAAGCTCATTTTCCCAGTACAGAATTCTATAAACATATCTCTAAGTTGTGTTTTCAAAGACACAGGTAGTGTTTTTCTACCCTGTCTCCCAATATGGGAGATGTAAGTTTTCTTTCTCTCAACCAATGAGATAGAGAACTGTTATCACTAAATTATAAACATTCTAACATTATTATACTAAACATAAAAAAGTAAACATCTAAACTCTATACCGAAACACATAATAACCCAAACCTTCTGAACAATAGAATCATCTTAATAAATCATATTAAACCTTCTAATATTAAAGTCAAAAAGTTCTATTTCACCATCAAACCACAACAATATGTGTCTTTGGAGATTCATAGATACGCTATCCCCACGTAGACCGTATTCATGCTTTGGTGATACAAATGTTCAATCCTGAATACCATCACTTTTAAGAGTAGAAAAGATCTGAGCTGATATTTAATGAAAATGCAACACGAAATGGGCAACAATTTAGAAGTGATCTGGATAATATTTGGATCTACATAAACAAGCAGCTGACAGTCAGCCCTTGGACAGAGATCAAATAGTCAGAGCTTTCTGGGTTTAATACTTACATAAAACATGCTGAGAATACCTAGGTTGTCTCTTGGCTTTGCATGCTATCTCAACCTTTGCTGCAACAAAAATATTCAGACTCAAAAGTTTTATCTGATTATCTGGAACCCATACTGTTCCACTTTATTTTTTTTTCTCTTCTCAGGCATTCTCTCTTGTCCAAAGAGAAAAGAAATGCCACAAATTATATCAGGTATTAGTATTTAAGTTATTAGCAATACATAGGAATATTTTATCTTGATAGGGTATGTACTGCCCAATACAAGTGAAACACTTTGGGAAGAACATTGGATTAGATTTAAAGGGCCTGAGAACAAGGCTTGTAAAAATGGGGAATTCTCATTGCTGAAAATCTAATGTAGTGAAATAATTTCTTCATTAAAACATTTGATTTGTATTAAAATATCAACTAGTTTGAAATAAAACTACAGAGATGCCTTAAGAAGTAACTTTGGTACAGCTTAGATTTTATCATGTGAGGAAATTTATGATACTTAATGTTATTTTCTCATCACTTTTGTTGACCCACAACCACCCTTGCAGAGCTATTTACACAGGAAAGCTAAACACTGCTCTTTTAAGTTGAAATCAAAGTACTGTAAATTAACTAGCTGTGTTTCTCACTGCATCTTGTCCCACCCCTTTAGTACAAACAGTAACCTACTGTAGAGTTTCTAAATGAGCCTTTGGCTGGAAAAGGATGTCCAAGGGTCTGATATGAAGGGAACTGAATGAAACAAGAGCGTTTGGGGCTCCTGATGAGTAAAGAACATGTGTACCATAGCACCAGCTTCAAGACCCAAGGCATGCTTTATTCATACATTTGGACAGGTGTATGAATAAAGCATCTGCAGCATCTGCTGCCTTGTTTCTGTCCTTTCCCTCTTCCTTTTGGACTTGGGGAAACAATAAACTGCAGTTCCTGGGCCGACAGGGCAGAAATATGCTGGGCCTTTATTCAGTTTCTGCAAGGGAGAAAATGAAGGGAAAAGTCTTCTTTTTTTTTTCCACATTATTCCAATTGTGGATGAGGGAAAAGCAGAGTTAGGTCATGCATTACAGAAGAGATGCTCCCCTGAATCTCTTTGTAAAGGGTTCTGTTGAATACAGCTGTGAGTTGGTGGATGTCTATGATGAAGCACCATCAGGAGGTTTTTGCTACCCTCAGTGCTGATATGTACTTAGTAAAACTGCATACACAGAATATGCCCTTGAATCGCTATTCAAGATGCCAATGTTAATACAAATCTGGAATGTTTCTAAAGGGTAATAAGAATGTAAAATGAAATAATTCAGCAGACTTCAGGTGACATCTCTGTCCTGTGCAATTTACCAGAGGAAATAAATCACTGAGACAGAAAACATATATGCAGTGGCAAAACATGGGCACTTGTCACATCAGTTCAGCATCAATCCATATCTGTCTAATTAATTCAGGCTTACATTTGCTTTTTTTCACTGCAAACTTTCTGTTGAAGAATTGTATGGATTTTTCAGATCCCATAAAAAGCTTTATATTTTGAATAACAAAATTGGTAGACATCTTGTTTGTCTAGTAACATGAGAATATCTTATTCTTTCCTAAATATGTAAAAAATCTTAATGCTTTAGCCTATAGAGTTACTAGAGTTACCTATAAAATTATACATGTGGCTTTTAAAGTACACCATGTTATCTGGAGCATAGAGATACCACTGAGACAGCACTGGAGGAGCATTCAAGTGAAAATTTGTTTCAGACTTCTATTGACTGTGAACACTCTTAAGCAGTGCTTTCTCCCTGATGGCTTTTTCATGATTTCCCCACTGAATTTTTTTCTTAGTACATTGGGATTAGTAAATAAGCCATTTCATTTTTATTTTCCCTTCCGTGAAATGCTTCCCAAATAACCTGATTAATGTTCAAAACCAATATTTGAGCAGCCACATAATGTAATTAAAATTTCATAAAATAGCTATAATCATCCTAGCTTGGTAATAAGCAACCTTATTTATCACACAAATTATTTCTTTGGATTTTCAACAAGCACTTTATTTAGCTAACTAAATAATTTTTTTCTGCAGGAGGCTTGTGTTTTAAAACAGACAATTGAAGTCACAGTCAGAATGCCTTGCTACACATACCCAGTATTTAATCACAGGAGGTTTCAGCTATGTGCACATTGAAGTTTGCCTGATTCATCCAGGAAAGTGTGCTTGACTGAGTTGCATTTTAAACCTGTCTGCCCAGACTGCTTTTTTTATCTTGAAGTGATACCAAGTGCACAATGATCTAGTATAAAGGTAGAATGTTATATGACTCTTTGAATTTTTTTTTTTTTTTTAGTAATGTGCAGCACTGTATGGGTATCTTTAACACTATATGGACCTTCGCTGCCAATCATGTGTGCTGGAGAACCTTACAGCTGAAGAGAAAGGCATTTTAACTTTTTTTATTGCTCTTTACATAATCTCTATCTCCATACTGTCCCTACAGTCTAGTTCTATTTGACACTGAATGCTTTAAAGTGCAGTCCTACTTTAAAAGGGCTTTTGCAAAAAATGGTAGCATAAAGTTACCTCTTTGTTATACCCCAATGATTTCCAGATCAAATTTTCTTAGCTTCCTGACTAAAATGTCATTTTTTTTCTATGCATCTGTTCTGCAAACCTTCCAGGAGTCTGGAAAGTAAACTATGTTGTTTCTTATATGCACAATACAATCTGAAAGCCCTTCTGCTGGGTGAATGCTTCCTTCTGGTACAACTGTGAAAGACAAAGCATTGCTTTCAAATCCTGCCCTCATTTACCTCCCTCCATGTAGCCTAGGGCCCACAGTGGGCCTGGAAAGGTACTTCTTAGTATTTGCTTGAAGCTATAGCAGAGAGGATGCTGCATATTTAACTGTTCGTAGTGATGCTGATGACATAAACAGCAGAAAACTGTCTCACTTTCTGCTGCTGAGGACATTCAGTTCTGTAAGGATGACAGGATTGGAAAGGAAAGATGATTAAAAAAATAGTCAGTTTTCCAGAAGTATAACTAGAGAAAGCTATTTGTAGAGTGAAATGGTCCCTGTACACGACCAGCTTTTAGGAAAGATGCAGAGTTAAATATTATTCCTCAGTTCAGTATTACCACCAGGAAGCTTTTCCTTTGTGAAAACACCAGTTGCAGCAGCTGATGATTTGTGACATTGTGTTGTAATCCAGGAGGAACTTGGAATATGACCAAAGGGCGTTACTAATATTCTGCATGACTAATTATTGAACCTTCCTCTGGGTTCAAACATCCCAGTGTTTGCACAGATGATGCCTTTGTTCATCCATCATTTAAAATTTCTTGTAGCTGGAAAGCTAACAACATTCATAAAAGACCATTCATAAAGCCTGCTGGTGGCGGGGGAGGTGGAGTGACAGTTTGCATTTTTCTGGTCTTTTAACTTCTTTGCTGCTGACCGTGATTACAAACACTGCATAGCTACAGCCACTGGGAAAGTCATTTTTTTTAGATAGAGAAGCTCAAATACATTACATTAAGGCAACAGTCAACAAACAAATCTAGTTCTGCTAAAGCAAACCAGCTCCTGTCAAGTTGGAACTTGTTGGATCACACTGCTGCTTCCACCAGGTCTTTACAAGTGGAAACTGGAAAGTTAAGAAATGGAGGAAGAAGGGAAGCACGTCCAAAGTTTAACTTGACGTGGAGCTGGGATGCAGACTAGGTGTGCAGAGTTGGAAGCTGCTGGGTTCTGTCCTCTAGCTTTATTTTCACTGATTACCATAGCATCAAGGAAAAAATTAAATTCAAAGGGACCTCTGGAAGGTAATCTGAAAAAAATGTCCTGATCTGTGTAGAAGGGAGAGGCTGAACAGGACTCTATCCATCACAAGATGTAAGTTCTATGGAAACTTGACTCCAGGACCAATCTCGATTGATTGGTCTCAGTGGTTTCTTCTCACTCTGACCTCTGTGAATTGCCTATATCTTCTTGAATTAGTAAACAAGAATTCCTAATATTTTCCAGGTCTTATGCAAAGCTCCTGGAGAAAGGAGTCTAGATTTAAGGATTGGTCTTAAACCTCATAAAAACATTCATAATGTCAACAGTTACAATAATCCCTGTAGTTTGAAGTATGTCACTACTACAAATGTATGATATCAAGAAAAGTACCTATAATGTCAGTATTTATTTTCATAGACTTTGCTTTGTAGAGAATCTTGGACATCAAGCTCAAAGCTACAAGAAGAATATTCCCTTCAGAAAAAGAGGAGACAATAAATTTCCCATCTTCTTTCACTGTGCCTTTCTTCTACACTCAATTTCCTTTCCTTTTTCAGCAGCATTCTGATTAGCATTTCTCTGCACAAAATCAATACTTATTTCATAAGAATGAAACTGACTTTGAATTTTAAATGGAAATTGAACCTTACAAACCTTTCATTCCTCAAATATGAATCTGTTAAATGGACCCCAAAATGGACTCCCAAAATGCCTGTTTCTTCCCCCATTTAAAGAATGATGTGCACAAAAGCATAGAAGGAAGTTACTGGAGAACTCACACACTTGCAGAGTAGGTGAGAATTATGCATGAGCAAGTTCTGGGAAAATCCTAATGCTGGGTTAAAAAAGGAGGTAATTATTGAACAACATCCCTCCTGATGTTCTTTTCTGTTTCTTATTTGAATGACAAAAAATTGTATGCAGTGTGCGTAGTGCGTGTTAAATGCATATATGCATGCCTGCATAAGTGCACAGGTGTCCGCACCCGTCACATGGGGAGTCTTTATGACTTCTGTGTTGAAATTCTGTTTCTGAAAAGAGAAAAGAATAGCGTGCTAAAAATAAAATACTGTTCAATGAAAGACAGATATTAGACACACAATTTGTTGATATCTGTATAGCTATCTCAAAATGCTTGCTAATTTTGGAAGTGCAGGTGCTGACTGAAGGAGCTGAATACATGATTTTCACTGGCTGCAGGAAAATAAATTTTAGGATTTAATTCTACCATCTGAAGATGAAACACAATCAGTGGCATGCAGTCCTTGTTCCTGCATATAAACTCATTGGTCAAATGCTATTTACAAGTCAAGACAAAAAGCCCCCAGCCCATGTTTATTATGTTTTTAGTAACTGGCTATTGTGAAGCAGAAATTACACGGGAGTGAACTGCTTCATTAAAAGAATAGAAACAACATAGCCCCTCTTCATATTGACTATACGATTATGATGTGTTTCATTAAGCTTTTCCTTCCACAATTTTTTTCCTTGGGAATGTAAGTATGATCTCATCTCTTGACATATGATCACGGAATCACAGAATAATTTTGGTTAGAAAATACTTAAAATATTGTCGAGTCTAGCCTTTGATTGAATACCACCATATCAACTAGACCAGTGCACTAAGTGCCACACTGAGTCATTTCTTGAGTACTTCCAGGGATGGTGACTCTACCACTTCCCTGGATAGTGCTTTCCAATGTTTAGAAGCAACTAATTTTAGCCTCTAGAGCTCCAGGAAATCTGTTTTTCCTGCTGGAGAGGCTCAGGGGAAGCCTTGATGAGGCTAAGATTATGGTTCCATGCGCATTAATACCAAGTCTAAGCATTGCTGAATCACTAGAGCAGTACAAAATAGGTTTGGATCAGACATGAGCCAAACAACTAACCACATTTTTGCCTATTATTCCAAAATTTCCCCAGCTGCCCCCTCTGCCTTGGAGACCACCAAAGCTAGTTCCAACTGATTGATGTTGGAGAAACCCCTTGCACACTGAAGTCCACTGAATCCAAGAGGGTCTCAAAGTTGTCAAATCACGCTGCTTATTTGGCTTAATGTGGAAACATATCCAGAAAGGCGTACTGTGGAGATCTCTCCACTCAGAGAGCCAAAGCACAGTCATGCTGTAGGCCACTGGAAGTCACCATAAACCTCTTCCTGATGATAGTCTTAGCTGATCTGGCAGACTACAGGGTGTTACATTAACTAACCTCCAGTCAACTGGGGCCTCCCTTCTTAGTCAGGATTGCCAGTAAATGGTGAAAAGTGGCTCAGTGAGTCCTTCTGCCAGTTCCCTCAGTACACTCAGGAAGACCCTATCGAGCCCCACAGACTTCTGTGTATCTGAGGGGTGTAACAGGTTGCTGACCATTTTCCCTTGGATTACGGGGGCATCATTCTGCTCCTCACCCCTGTCTCCGAGCTCAGGGGGCTGGGTACCCAGAGAACAACTGGTCTTACTATTAAAGACAGAGGCAAAGAAAGCATTAAGTACCCCAGCCTTTTCCTCATCCTCTGCCATTATGTTTCCCCATCTCAGCTGGAAGAGACAATCACCTAGTCCAAATGACCACCTCAGGCTGACTAAAAGTTAAAGTGTACTACTAAGGGCCTTGTCCAAGTGTCTCTTAACCATTGACAGGCCTGGGGCATTGACCAGCTCTCTAGGAAGCCTCTCTGGTTCCAGGTTTGACCACCTTCTTGGTACATGCCAAGTCCTGCCTGTAAGAAGGAATAAGCTCATACAGGTTACAGTGGAGACTAAAAGGTGGAAAGCAGCTTTGCAAAGAAGGCCCTGTGGACCAAGCTGGATATGAAACAGTAATGTGTCCTCGGCCAGCAGACTTCTGGGCTTCATTAGGAAAACCATTGCCAGCAGGACAAGGGACATGATCCTTCCCCTCTAATTCTACCCTATCTGTCTACCCCTAATTTGATGAAATCAAAAAAAGCAAAAAAAAAAAAAGCAAAAAAAAATTTAGTTGAGGGAAGCAAATATTGGCAACTACACTTTCCCTCAATTTTGATAAACCACTTTATTCTGTGCCTTCATCTCATCTATTTTTTATATCTGACTGAAATATTAGATGCTTTTCTTTATTCTATCACATTTTCGAAACAAGCATAGATTAAACTATAATATTCAATGTATTATCTCCATCACCTTCCTCACATATGTATAAATGTTTATCAGTTCCTCAAACAGGTCTTTGTCCTTTTGTTTCTGATTAAACTGTTTTCTTCTGTGCTAAAATATGGGTGACAATACCTAAGAAGTAAATAAAAAACCTAGCAGAGAACCATGGAGTCATACGTCACTAGTGATACAATCATCAGTCTTTTTATAATTCTAATACAGAAAGCTATGTGTTCACTTGTGCCCAAGTAACAAACACATACCTTGGTCTAAGAAATTTGACAGTTTCTGACCTGCAGATGTTAAAAACCACATATGAAGCAATAAATCTGGCTATTAAAAATAAAAAAACCTGAAGTGAAGCTGGGATTTTATTACTTCACTAAATCAGATCATTAAAGTTGAGTTATAGCCCATAACAAACCAAAAGGATGAAATTATGAAATGCTGGTTCTTTGCCAAAAAAAATTAAAGCACTATGGGTTTATTTTTATCTCAGAAAGTCAATGCTCGTTCACTTAGCAGCTTTACCAGATGCAATGAAAATTTAAATGGAAAGCTCTAGGCAGTATTATTAAATGATTTCCTCACTCTTTGATAGAGAAACATGTGGAACACAGATATCTTAATACAGAAATTGTACAGATAATGCACCCACATAACCTCAGTGGGACAGAAATGGGCTGAAGTGAGGAGAAACATATAGCTGTCTATTGCAAGAAACCTGGTTTCTGTCTGTCATTCCAGTTTTTGAAACAAAACAGAGGAAACTGTGTATGTAAATCCCATCTATAGTTAGCTTCTGTTTTTTGAAAACAGACTAAAATCTGTCACTTCTCCTTCATGATTTCAGTGGGACTTCTCCAGTGAGACTTTAATATCTAAATCCTGCCAAGTATCACAGGATCTTCAAACATCTATGAGAAAATACACATGATCAGACATGGAAAGGAATAATTCTTCTTCTTAATGAATCCTACAGTCTCCAGTTAGACAGAGTTTTACTGCACTGGTGCATAGGACACACTGTAGAAGGGAGAGCAGATAGGAAACTACAGAAACTTGCCCTTGCAGCAACTGTTTTTAGTATCCCTCAAGCCTTAATTTGAAAAAGAAATTTCTCATATATGGACTTCTGACTGCAGTGCTACCTAGAAGAATATGACTTAGAAGTAGTAGAAGAGACTTTCCAGTAATATTGTTTTTAGACATGGCCAATAACAGTGAATTTGAGCCTAAAAGTCCTCTTCACTGTAAAGGGAACTGATACACCCGTCAACCTGGTGTAAAGATCATATCCTGAAGAACATTTTCAATTCATGCTCGAAATCAGGAAGGAAGCTGTACCCCAGCCTCAATCATAAGGTCCCAAGGTCCACGTCCATGCACTCAAGCTGGAAAGTGTAGGGGTTTTCCATATTACAAGAGAATATAAATAACGAGCTGTGAACTACTTGTACAGTTCATGGGAATGATTTACACTAGCAATACCTGTTTTGTTAGTGTTTTTACTAAAATTAACTTATCCTATAAATTAGTGAAACAAAATCTGAAAACGGAGAGGAGAGGAGAGGAGAGGAGAG